>JAKKIB010000008.1:0-220000 GCA_023089585.1 Melophagus ovinus
ATTTTTCCTTTGTACAATTTCTTTAATTTAATTTCAAGGACTATTTTTTTCAAATAATGATCAATACTCGGCGCCATGAACGAGTGTCCTTTCTGGAATATGCTCGTCTCAAAGGCGGTGATCTCCGTCATGTAGTTGTGCTATCATAGTTTTTAAAGTCCGGTCCACCCTTATGTCTGGATTTTCTTTTGGATCGTATAGTGCGGTGAATTGATGTTTGATTCTGGTTTTCTGTAGGTAGCATTATATTGCTCGATTTGTGAATTGTAAGCCATTATCATTTAACAGGACCTTTGTTGAGTCGTATCGTCGTATTATCTTTTCCTCAAGCACATATTACTGCTTCTGCTTAGACCCTCCATAGGGGCGTAATTTTCACCCATTTAGAAACTCGGCAATGGTCCAAAAAAATCTAGACACACGGGTGGAACATGGTTCGTCCGCAATCTTGGTCAGCATTTCCCCGGAGTGCCGTTGTTGGTAGTTGGCAAGTTTACATTGATGCATACAGTGACATATGTTCCGAAACATTCCCTGCCATAATAGGCATATAAATCCTATTTATCCTTTTTCGCATTTCCAGATGTCCAGCTGTAGGTACATCGTGGATTTTCGCACCACTCGCTGTTCCATCAGTTAGGGATACATAATTTCTATAATATAACACCTTCCTCTCCAAAACTTGCGGGGGTATACGTCTATATAAGTTTTCCTCCTGGATGGCGTAATCCGGGATTTCTATGGATTTTGCATACACCTATTTATCCATGGGTATATTTCTGACTCCTACTTGGGCGGCGTTATATCAGTCATAAGATTATATGACTTACCTAGTGTCAAGAGAGCACGTGGGCTACTACGATTTGTTGGCCTTGCTGATAGGCGACAGTGAAATTACATTGCTGGAGTTCAAGGGCCTATTTCGCTATTCTTCAGGTAAGACTATAAATTGCATTATGCTATTTGAATAATTGGTGGCCTGTAAGGGCGACGAATGTGTAACCCCGAGATAGGGCCGCATATTTCTAATACCCCACAATATTGTCAAGCATTCCCGCTCTGCTGCACTATAATTACATTTTGCTTTGTTCAGGTGATGACCTGCCTATGCCATTACGTTTCTTTTGTCATCACATGTCTGTGTCAGCACTGCTCCTATACGCACTGTCCTATATCACCGCGCCGGTCTGCAAAACAAATGGTTTAATAAAATCGGTGCCTCTGTTAACTTTTTCTTCAACGATGAAAGCGGTGTAGCGACGATTATTTAGAGCCATCGGTACCTGCCATAACCATTTTCTAGGTCTAATGTGCTTATATAACCGGCCTCTCTTAATTGACCTAGGATATGTGATCGTTCGGTAGAGGGTAAGCGTCTGGTTCTGATTTCTTATTAATTTGGCGATGTCGACACATAGCCCCCAAGAGCTGTTCTTCTTTTCTGCGATTGATTGAGAAGCTATATGGGCTGTGTGATGGTTCAATTAAGCGTTTAGCCAACAACTGCTCTGCTTCCAATGTACGATGGCTTGGATAGCGGGTGTCCTTGACTTGTACCTTATTTTGATAGGACGGTCGCCTGTCACCTTTATGTGATGTTCAATCAAGTCTGTTAGGCTCGTGACCGTTTAAAATTTTGGTAACTCGACATTAATATATTAATAATTTCATGGATTTCTGCAGTTGAACTGTGGCTTCATACGATTCTAATTTATCGTAGTTGTGTTTGGTTGAATTTCATGTAGTGTATTAGTAAAAGTGGATGTAGTTTCTGTATTTAAAGAGTATGGTGGCTAACAAATCTCATATTTTTCAGTGGAATTTCTCTTATAATTCCACTACTCATTACCTTTTTAGGGATTGCGCCCATTTCTGGACAGACACTTCATGAGATATGATGGGCAACTTGGTCGTGAGGCGCCGCACCAAGTTCGGTTGTGTACACTGGGCTGCATACCGGCGGTGTGGTGTTAAATAGTATGAAGAATCTTGTACATTTATAATTTCTTCGATTGCACCTAACATTATGAAAAATATTAGCTCTTCACATTGCTCCTCTAGTTTAGTACGCATGTGATGGTTTGTTTAATGTGTTAGGCAGTTCCCATTTGCGCTCGACACTACCATGTTTACACCTTGTTTATAAGCGCAGTTTTTTTCGTTGGCCAAGCGGTCGTTCATATAACAACTTGTAGCACCCGTGTCTATCATTGCTTCTGTTGGTCATACGTTTATGTGGATTAATGCCATAAATCGCTCTCCGTGAAATCGTAGGGTGCATATTTCTGGGTATTGGCTCGTGGATGCCACAACCGCATTAATTAGCTTGTGCCATATAATGATTCTCATTCGTTTGTGGGCGCAGCAATCTCTAGGCGTATCCAGTACGCCGCAGATCCAACAAAAAGGTCTCTGTTGTTTTCTGCATTGAGGCTGGGTGACCATGCTCACCACAACGTTGGCATACTGTGTTCCCATTGCTTTGACGTTAACTTGAGTTGTACTTTTGTTGAGCCGGCTCACGTACTGAGTGTAGACAATTACAGTCACCAGTGTGTGTGCATTGTGTGTTTGGAATAAGTTGCGCTATTATTGAGGGTCATGAATATACACACACAAAAGAGAGGTGGTTGAAATTTGATATCAAATACCCTCACCGTTTATTTTAATCGTCTATATGTGTGTTCATTGTGGTGTTATATTGTTTGTTATATTTGTTATTTATTTTTGTTTGGCTGTATTTGTACTCATTCAGTCCTTATATACACGTTTATCTTTTCCTCTATCGCTATATAGGATTATTGTTCCTTTTTCCCAATTCCACTTTGTTATTTGTTACTATTACCTGTATCGTTTTCTTCACGCCCTTTATTTGAAAGAGAAATGTAGCCTGTTTTATTTATTTTATTTACTGTTATTTTTTTAATGTAACAATGTAATGATGTACAATCGGATTACGTTTTATTTTGTTATATTTATTATTTTTTATTATATATATTGCCTTTATATTATTCCTTGTAACGTCTTTATCTTATTTATTTCACCCGACTGTTTTTTGTACCTCTCTATTTATACTTTTACATCTGATTTGATGTATTTTCAGTACATCTCATTTGATTTGATTTGATTTGACAGTCAGTTATTGTTTTTGATTTGGTTTAGCGTATTGTGGTGTTTGTTTTTACGTTTCTTTAAAACTTTTCTTTCCCTCTTTTTTTTCTATGTTGTGTTTTCACTTTCTCTTTTTCATATTTTTCTTCCTTTTTGTATTATCACTGTTGATCACTGGTTTTCACTGTCTTTCTTTATTTCTTTTTTGAGCGCGATAAGTATTTTATTATTCTTCTTTTTCTTCTTTTGTTCTGCTTTAAGTAAAAGAAAGAGAGCACTATATGTTTTATTTTTCTTTTCTGTTAGGCGCTGTTGTGTTCTTGATGCAATAATTTTTTTTAGCGTTTGTTTATAACACTTTTCGTGTTACATCCCATTCATCTGATGTCTTTTATTTAATTATTTTTGTTATTTTTATTTAATTTATTTCTCACTGTGTATTATGCCTTTTCTTCATATATATAATTATATATACATATATATTAAAAATTATTATTATTGTTTTTTCTTTATTTTTGTTGATTACGCACTAATTTTTATTACAATTTTTCCTTTGTTACAATTTCTTTAATTTAATTTCAAGGACCATTTTTTTCAAATAATGATCAATACTCGCGCCATGTAATAAACCTCTTGCAAAGAAGAAGAGAACAATAGTTTCGTGTAGGACTTATTTGACATTAAAGATCGTGCCGATGAGGAGAAACTGCATATGCTGGTAGGTTACTCTAGGGCACGCCATGTAGGTAACCATCGCTGCTGCTTATTTGACTGTCGCCGGCTCTTGGTGATATAATGATGATTGTACGCCTTCCTCTGAATAAGGATGGTGTCGTTTTTTTTTTTTGTTTTGTGCTTTGTAGGTTATATACCGAGGTAAAAACTGTCACTGCTGCTAGGCTGCTACTGGAGGAGAGATCTAGTTGACATCTTACCTTTTAATTGGCTCGCCACCGATTGCTTACCTTTCGTATAAAATGCTCACCTTTTTACTGTTTAGTTAACATTAATTTTAGTTTGAGTTGTTGCGCGATTGTCCAGTGTTGGAACATCATCATACTTATGACTGATCAGCTTTTATCAAATTGCAATAACTTTTCATGTTTAGGTTAATAAAATACTTTATTAAATACCTTATCCATTTCTGCTTCTCTCGTTTACAAAAATGTTTATATAGAAGTAATTTTGTAATATAGTTCACTTTAATTCAAATCGTATAAAAAAACTTAAATTGTCTTACAATAAGTGTGAGTGTGTACCTTAGAATAAATGTGAGTACAAATTATATTTAATAGATTTCATTAAAAGATTATTATCCTTATCTGCTAAAGTTAGATCATTATTAATTCAGCCTCTCTCTAAATTAATATAACTAATAATAATGTGGTAATCAAAAATAATGTGGTAACTAATAATAAATAGGTAATTCTATGTTTGTGTATATAAGCAAAAATAAGCGCAAGGTGTTCATAGTTTCCTAGAAGTCAATTCGGATTTCGTGAACATATTAAGGCTAAGGCTACTGATTCCAAAGGTTGACTTAGGACTTAATATCACGTATTCTCATAGTAATTGTATTTTCTTCATTCTCAGGTCATTGTGATATGTGACAGATAGGTAATATGAGATGGGAGTACTTTTGGGTGGTTCTTCCACTTTGGGTTGTTTTAGTTTAGAAGATTAATAATTATTCTTCTTTCTTTTCCGTTGTTACTGCCAGCGTCATACTGCTACATCTACATGGTGAGAGAAAAACCATATTCGAACGTTTTCCTCACGCTACCCTTCTCACTAGCATCTGAATTCGTTGACGATAACCGTTCTTATTTTTTAGTGTGATGTTGATATTGTCGCTTCGTACTGCTGAACTTATCTTCCATTTGTACGTTCTGTAAAAGATGATAGATAAGATGTTCGAGAATGGGCTTATTAGATTGACTCGTGATTGTCTTTGGAGAGTATAAGAAATTGTGGTGGTTATAGCTATAGCGTCGTCCTCTCAGGGATGGAGGATAGTTGACTAGGTTAGAATGATGAAAAGTAACCTCATCGTATAAGGCTCCCTGTAATATCCGTTCACTTTGAGTTAAATATGCTGGTGTAAATCCCATACTGGACACACTGGTATTAAGAGCGAGTGTATTTTCTTGGATATGCTCGTCTCAAAGGCGGTGATCTCCGTCATGTAGTTGTGCTATCATAGTTTTTAAAGTCCGGTCCACCCTTATGTCTGGATTTTCTTTTGGATCGTATAGTGCGGTGAATTGATGTTTGATTCTGTTTTTCTGTAGGTAGCATTATATTGCTCGATTTGTGAATTGTAAGCCATTATCATTTAACAGGACCTTTGTTGAGTCGTATCGTCGTATTATCGTTTCCCTCAAGTACTTAATTACTGCTTCTGATGAGACCCTCCATAGGGGCGTAATTTTCACCCATTTAGAAACTCGGCAATGGTCCAAAAAAATCTAGACGCACGGTGGAACATGGTTCGTCCGCAATCTTGGTCAGCATTTCCCCGGAGTGTCGTTGTTGGATAGTTTTATACCTTTGGCAAGTTTCACATTGATGTATGTTCCGAAACATTCCCTGCCAGCAATAGCGCATATAAATCCTATTTATCCTTTTTCGCATTTCCAGATGTCCAGCTGTAGGTACATCGTCGATTTTCTGCACCACTCGCTGTCTCCATCAGTTAGGGATACATAATTTCTACAATATAACACCTTCCTCTCCAAAACTTGCGGGTATACGTCTATATAAGTTTCCATCCTGGATGGCGTAATCCGGATATTTCTATGGATTTTGCATACACCTATTTATCCATGGGTATATTTTTGACTCCTACTTGGGCGGCGTTATATTAGTCACAAGATAATATGACTCACCTGCTTGTCAAGAGAGCATGTTGGTTACTACGTTTTGTTGGCCTTGCTGATAGGCGACAGTGAAAATACATTTGGAGTTCAAGGGCCTATTTCGCTATTCTCCCGGTAAGATTATCAATTGCATTATGTCATTTGAATGATTGGTGATCTGTAAGGACGACGAATTTGTAACCCTCCAGATAGGGTCGCATATTTCTAATACCCTACTGTATTGCCAGGCATTCCCGCCCTGCTGCACTATAATTACATTGTGCTTTGTTCAGGTGATAACTTGCCTACGCTATTACGTTTTCTTTGTCATCACATGTCTGTGTCAGCACTGCTCCCTATCAGCACTGTCCTGTATCACCCGCGTCGGTCTGCAAAACAAATGGTTTATTAAAATTAGCGCATGCTAACAGTGGTGCCTCTGTTAACTTTTTCTTCAACGTTTCGAATGCTTGTCGTTATGCCTCTGACCATTTCCAATGTTTGACGTTTTTTAACATGGATGTGAGTGGTTGGGAAATAATCGCGAAATCCGGCACAAATCGTCTGTACCAAAATATGACACCCAGAAAACTTTTGATTTTCCTGATATTGGTAAGTGATTTCAAATTTGCAATTGCTCTTATTTTATCTGGATCGGTTTGAATGCCTCGATCTCTGACGACATGACCTAAGTATTTACGTTCTTTCTTGAAAAGCTCACATTTAGCGCATTAATCTTTAGATTCGCATTCCAAACGGCATAACTTTCTATTGATACAAGCCTTTATCAGGGACGATGAACGCGGTGTAACAACGATTATTTATAGCCATCGGTTTCTGCCAATAACCATTTTCTACGTCTAATGTGCTTATATAACTGGCCTCTCTTAATTGACTTAGGATTTGTAATATATGCCTGGTTCTGATTTCTTATTAATTTGGCGATAGTCGAAACGTAGCTCCCAAGAGCTGTTCTTCCTTTCTGCGAAATTGATTGGGAAGCTATATGGGCTGTGTGATGGTACCATTAAGTGTTTTGCCAACAACTGCTCCAATGTATGATGGCTTGGCAGCAGGTGTCCTTGACTTGTACCTTATATTCATAGGACGGTCGTCTGTCATCTTGATGTGATGTTCAATAAAGTCTGTTAGACCCGTGACTGTTTGAAGTTTTGGTAACTGGACTTTAAGATTCTTATTAATAGTTTTTTGGGCTTATTGTGTACCGTACACTTTTATTGTATTATGTTATTTACTACTTTATACATATATTACGTGTTACTATTAACATTTATGCTAAATATCATGACAGCTTAAATTTTTATTACAACAGTTTTAAAAGTGCCAAAGAAATAGAAAAATATATATATAAGTTCGGTTGGCTGAAAGAACAATATCTGAATTCAAAAAACTAATAATAAATAAATAAAAAAAAAAACAAATAAAAATCATAAAAGTATTCTTTGTGTGATTCTGGATTTATCGTAGTTGTGTTTGGTTTGATTTCACGTAGTGTATTAGTAAAAATGGACGTTGTTTCTGTATTTAAAGAGTATGGCTGGCTATCAGGTCTCAGTTTTTTTAGTGGAACTTCTCTTATAATTCCACTACTCATTACCTTTTTAGGGATAGCGCCCGCTTCTGAGCGGACACTTCCATGAGATAGTAGCTTGGTCGTGACACGCCGCACCAAGTTCGGGTTGTGTACACTAGGCTGTATAACCGGCGTAGTTTAATGTGATGTTGAATTCTACGAAGAATTTTATACCATAAATAATTTCTTCGATTGCACCTAGCATTATGAAAAATATTACCTCTTCACAGTGCTCCTCTGGGTTTACTAGGCATCTGATGATTTGTTTATTGTGTGAGGCAGTCCCATTTGCGCGCTCGAGACTACCAGGTTTACATCTTGTTCATAGGCGCAGTTTATTTCGTTGGCTTAGCGCTAGTTCATATAACAACTTGTAGCACCCGTGGCTTCTGTTGGTCATACGTTTATGTGGATTAATGCCATAAATCGCTCTGCGTGAAATCGTAGTGGTGCATAATTTCTGGGTATTGGCTCGTGGATGCCACAACCGCATTAATTAGCTTGTGCCATATAATGATTCTCATTCGTTTGTGTGCGGCAGTAATCTCTAGGGCGTATCCCAGTACGCCCGCAGATCCAACAAAAAGGTCTCTGTTGTTTTCTGCATGTTGAGGCTGGGTGACCATGCTGGCATACTGTGTTCCCATTGCTTTGACGTTAACTTGAGTTGTACCTTTGTTAAGCCGGCTCACGTAGTGGGTGTAGACAATTACAGTCACCAGTGTGTGTGCATTGTGTGTTTGGAATAGTTTGCGCTATTATTGACGGTCATGAATATATACACACAAAAAGAGAGGTGGTTGAAATTTAATATCAAATACCCTCACCGTTTATTTTAATCGTCTATATGTGTGTTCATTGTGGTGTTATATTGTTTGTTATATTTGTTATTTATTTTTGTTTGGCTGTATTTGTACTCATTCAGTCCTTATATACACGTTTTTATCTTTTCCTCTATCGCTATATAGGATTATTGTTCCTTTTCTCCCAATTCCACTTTGTTATTGTTACTATATACCTGTATCGTTTTCTTCACGCCTTTATTTGAAAGAGAAATGTAGCCTGTTTTAATTTATTTTATTTACTGTTATTTTTTTAATGTAACAATGTAATGATGTACAATCGGATTACGTTTTATTTTTTGTTATATTTATTAATTTTTATTATATATATTGCCTTTATATTATTCCTTGTAACGTCTTTATCTTATTTATTTCACCCGACTGTTTTTTTTGTACCTTCTATTTATACTTTTACATCTGATTTGATGTATTTTCAGTACATCTCATTTGATTTGATTTGATTTGACAGTCAGTTATTTGTTTTTGATTTGGTTTAGCGTATTGTGGTGTTTGTTTTTACGTTTCTTTAAAACTTTTCTTTCCCTCTTTTTTTCCATGTTGTGTTTTCACTTTCTCTTTTTCATATTTTTCTTCCTTTTTGTATTATCACTGTTGATCACTGTTTTCACTGTCTTTCTTTATTTCTTTTTTGAGGCGATATAAGTATTTTATTATTCTTCTTTTTCTTCTTTTGTTCTGCTTTAAGTAGAAAAGAAAGAGAGCACTATATGTTTTATTTTTCTTTTCTGTTAGGCGCTGTTGTGTTCTTGATGCAATAATTTTTTTAGCGGTTTGTTTATAACACTTTTCGTGTTACATCCCAATTCATCTGATGTCTTTTATTTAATTATTTTTGTTATTATTATTTAATTTATTTCTCACTGTGTATTATGCCTTTTCTTCATATATATATATATATACATATATATTAAAATTATTATTAATGTTTTTTCTTTATTTTTGTTGATTACGCACTAATTTTTATTACAATTTTTCCTTTGTACAATTTCTTTAATTTAATTTCAAGGACCATTTTTTTCAAATAATGATCAATACTCGGCGCCATGTAATTAAACCTCTTGCAAAGAAGAAGAGAACAATAGTTTCGTGTAGGACTTATATTGACATTAAAGATCGTGCCGATGAGGAGAAACTGCATATGCTGGTAGGTTACTCTAGGGCACGCCATGTAGGTAACCATCGCTGCTGCTTATTTGACTGTCGCGGCTCTTGGTGATATAATGATGATTGTACGCCTTCCTCTGAATAAGGAGGTGTCGTTTTTTTTTTGTTTTGTGCTTTGTAGGTTATATACCGAGGTAAAAACTGTCACTGCTGCTAGGCTGCTACTGGAGGAGAGATCTAGTTGACATCTTACCTTTTAATTGGCTCGCCACCGATTGCTTACCTTTCGTATAAAATGCTCACCTTTTATACTGTTTAGTTAACATTAATTTTAGTTTGAGTTGTTGCGCGATTGTCCAGTGTTGGAACATCATCATACTTATGACTGATCAGCTTTATCAAATTGCAATAACTTTCATGTTTAGGTTAATAAAATACTTTTATTAAATACCTTATCCATTTCTGCTTCTTCGTTTACAAAAATGTTTATATAGAAGTAATTTTGTAATATAGTTCACTTTAATTCAAATCGTATAAAAAAACTTAAATTGTCTTACAATAAGTGTGAGTGTGTACCTTAGAATAAATGTGAGTACAAATTATATTTAATAGATTTCATTAAAAGATTATTATCCTTATCTGCTAAAGTTAGATCATTATTAATTCAGCCTCTCTCTAAATTAATATAACTAATAATAATGTGGTAATCAAAAATAATGTGGTAACTAAAATAAATAGGTAATTCTATGTTTGTGTATATAAGCAAAAATAAGCGCAAGGTGTTCATAGTTTCCCAGAAGTCAATTCTGATTTCGTGAACATATTAAGGCTAAGGCTACTGATTCCAAAGGTTGACTTAGGTAAGTAAATATTAATATCATGTATTCTCATAGTAATTGTATTTTCTTCATTCTCAGGTCATTGTGGTATGTGACAGATAGGTAATATGAGATGGGAGTACTTTTGGGTGGTTCTTCCACTTTGGGTTGTTTTAGTTTAGAAGATTAATTATTATTTTTCTTTCTTTTCCGTTGTTACTGCCAGCGTCATACTGCTACATCTACATGGTGAGAGAAAAACCATATTCGAACGTTTTCCTCACTTCTCACTAGCGTCTGAATTCGTTGACGATAACCGTTCTTGTTTTTGTAGTGTGATGTTGATATTGTCGCTTCGTACTGCTGAACTTATCTTCCATTTGTACGTTCTGTAAAGATGATAGATAAGATGTTCGAGAATGGGCTTATTAGATTGACTCGTGATTGTCTTTGGAGAGTATAAGAAATTGTGGTGGTTATAGCTATAGCGTCGTCCTCTCAGGGATGGAGGATAGTTGACTAGGGTAGAATGATGAAAAGTAACCTCATCGTATAAGGCTCCCTGTAATATCCGTTCACTTTGAGTTAAATATGCTGGTGTAAATCCCATACTGGACACACTGGTATTAAGAGCGAGTGTCATTTCTTGGATATGCTCGTCTCAAAGGCGGTGATCTCCGTCATGTAGTTGTGATATCATAGTTTTTAAAGTCCGGTCCACCCTTATGTCTGGATTTTCTTTTGGATCGTATAGTGCGGTGAATTGATGTTTGATTCTGTTTTTCTGTAGGTAGCATTATATTGCTCGATTTGTGAATTGTAAGCCATTATCATTTAACAGGATCTTTGTTGAGTCGTATCGTCGTATTATCTTTTCTCTTAAGTACTTAATTACTGCTTCTGATGAGACCCTCCATAGGGGCGTAATTTTCACCCATTTAGAAAACTCGGCAATGGTCCAAAAAAATCTAGACACACGGTGGAACATGGTTCGTCCGCAATCTTGGTCAGCATTTCCCCGGAGTGTCGTTGTTGGATAGTTTTGTACCTTTGGCAAGTTTCACATTGATGTATGTTCCGAAACATTCCCTGCCAATAATAGCGCATATAAATCCTATTTATCCTTTTTCGCATTTCCAGATGTCCAGCTGTAGGTACATCGTGGATTTTCTGCACCACTCGCTGTCTCCATCAGTTAGGGATACATAATTTCTATAATATAACACCTTCCTCTCCAAAACTTGCGGGTATACGTCTATATAAGTTTTCCTCCTGGATGGCGTAATCCGGGCATTTCTATGGATTTTGCATACACCTATTTATCCATGGGTATATTTCTGACTCCTACTTGGGCGGCGTTATATCAGTCATAAGATTATATGACTTACCTAGTTGTCAAGAGAGCACGTGGGCTACTACGATTTGTTGGCCTTGCTGATAGGCGACAGTGAAATTACATTGCTGGAGTTCAAGGGCCTATTTCGCTATTCTTCAGGTAAGACTATAAATTGCATTATGCTATTTGAATAATTGGTGGCCTGTAAGGGCGACGAATGTGTAACCCCCGAGATAGGGCCGCATATTTCTAATACCCCACAATAGTGTCAAGCATTCCCGCTCTGCTGCACTATAATTACATTTTGCTTTGTTCAGGTGATGACCTGCCTATGCCATTACGTTTCTTTTGTCATCACATGTCTGTGTCAGCACTGCTCCCTATACGCACTGTCCTATATCACCCGCGCCGGTCTGCAAAACAAATGGTTTAATAAAATCGGTGCCTCTGTTAACTTTTTCTTCAACGATGAAAGCGGTGTAGCGACGATTATTTAGAGCCATCGGTACCTGCCAATAACCATTTTCTAGGTCTAATGTGCTTATATAACCGGCCTCTCTTAATTGACCTAGGATATGTGATACGTTCGGTAGAGGGTAAGCGTCTGGTTCTGATTTCTTATTAATTTGGCGATAGTCGACACATAGCCCCAAGAGCTGTTCTTCTTTTCTACGGAATTGATTGAGAAGCTATATGGGCTGTGTGATGGTTCAATTAAGCGTTTAGCCAACAACTGCTCTGCTTCCAATGTACGATGGCTTGGATAGCGGGTGTCCTTGACTTGTACCTTATTTTGATAGGACGGTCGCCTGTCACCTTTATGTGATGTTCAATCAAGTCTGTTAGGCTCGTGACCGTTTAAAATTTTGGTAACTCGACATTAAGTAATATATTAATAATTTCATGGATTTCTGCAGTTGAACTGTGGCTTCATACGATTCTAGATTTATCGTAGTTGTGTTTGGTTGAATTTCATGTAGTGTATTAGTAAAAGTGGATGTAGTTTCTGTATTTAAAGAGTATGGCTGGCTAACAAATCTCATATTTTTCAGTGGAATTTCTCTTATAATTCCACTACTCATTACCTTTTTAGGGATAGCGCCCATTTCTGGACAGACACTTCCATGAGATATGATGGCAACTTGGTCGTGAGGCGCCGCACCAAGTTCCGGTTGTGTACACTGGGCTGCATACCCGGCGGTGTGGTGTTAAATAGTATGAAGAATCTTGTAAAATTTATAATTTCTTCGATTGCACCTAACATTATGAAAAATATTAGCTCTTCACATTGCTCCTCTAGGTTTAGTACGCATGTGATGGTTTGTTTAATGTGTTAGGCAGTCCCATTTGCGCTCGACACTACCATGTTTACACCTTGTTTATAAGCGCAGTTTATTTCGTTGGCCAAGCGGTCGTTCATATAACAACTTGTAGCACCCGTGTCTATCATTGCTTCTGTTGGTCATACGTTTATGTGGATTAATGCCATAAATCGCTCTCCGTGAAATCGTAGTGGTGCATAATTTCTGGGTATTGGCTCGTGGATGCCACAACCGCATTAATTAGCTTGTGCCATATAATGATTCTCATTCGTTTGTGGGCGGCAGCAATCTCTAGGGCGTATCCCAGTACGCCCGCAGATCCAACAAAAAGGTCTCTGTTGTTTTCTGCATGTTGAGGCTGGGTGACCATGCTCACCACAACGTTGGCATACTGTGTTCCCATTGCTTTGACGTTAACTTGAGTTGTACTTTTGTTGAGCCGGCTCACGTACTGAGTGTAGACAATTACAGTCACCAGTGTGTGTGCATTGTGTGTTTGGAATAGTTTGCGCTATTATTGAGGGTCATGAATATACACACACAAAAAGAGAGGTGGTTGAAATTTGATATCAAATACCCTCACCGTTTATTTTAATCGTCTATATGTGTGTTCATTGTGGTGTTATATTGTTTGTTATATTTGTTATTTATTTTTGTTTGGCTGTATTTGTACTCATTCAGTCCTTATATACACGTTTTATCTTTTCCTCTATCGCTATATAGGATTATTGTTCCTTTTCTCCCAATTCCACTTTGTTATTTGTTACTATTACCTGTATCGTTTTCTTCACGCCCTTTATTTGAAAGAGAAATGTAGCCTGTTTTAATTTATTTTATTTACTGTTATTTTTTTAATGTAACAATGTAATGATGTACAATCGGATTACGTTTTATTTTTGTTATATTTATTAATTTTTATTATATATATTGCCTTTATATTATTCCTTGTAACGTCTTTATCTTATTTATTTCACCCGACTGTTTTTTTGTACCTTCTATTTATACTTTTACATCTGATTTGATGTATTTTCAGTACATCTCATTTGATTTGATTTGATTTGACAGTCAGTTATTTGTTTTTGATTTGGTTTAGCGTATTGTGGTGTTTGTTTTTACGTTTCTTTAAAACTTTTCTTTCCCTCTTTTTTTTCCATGTTGTGTTTTCACTTTCTCTTTTTCATATTTTTCTTCCTTTTTGTATTATCACTGTTGATCACTGTTTTCACTGTCTTTCTTTATTTCTTTTTTGAGCGCGATAAGTATTTTATTATTCTTCTTTTTCTTCTTTTGTTCTGCTTTAAGTAGAAAAGAAAGAGAGCACTATATGTTTTATTTTTCTTTTCTGTTAGGCGCTGTTGTGTTCTTGATGCAATAATTTTTTTAGCGGTTTGTTTATAACACTTTTCGTGTTACATCCCAATTCATCTGATGTCTTTTATTTAATTATTTTTGTTATTATTATTTAATTTATTTCTCACTGTGTATTATGCCTTTTCTTCATATATATATATATATATACATATATATTAAAATTATTATTAATGTTTTTTCTTTATTTTTGTTGATTACGCACTAATTTTTATTACAATTTTTCCTTTGTACAATTTCTTTAATTTAATTTCAAGGACCATTTTTTTCAAATAATGATCAATACTCGGCGCCATGTAATAAACCTCTTGCAAAGAAGAAGAGAACAATAGTTTCGTGTAGGACTTATATTGACATTAAAGATCGTGCCGATGAGGAGAAACTGCATATGCTGGTAGGTTACTCTAGGGCACGCCATGTAGGTAACCATCGCTGCTGCTTATTTGACTGTCGCCGGCTCTTGGTGATATAATGATGATTGTACGCCTTCCTCTGAATAAGGAGGTGTCGTTTTTTTTTTGTTTTGTGCTTTGTAGGTTATATACCGAGGTAAAAACTGTCACTGCTGCTAGGCTGCTACTGGAGGAGAGATCTAGTTGACATCTTACCTTTTAATTGGCTCGCCACCGATTGCTTACCTTTCGTATAAAATGCTCACCTTTTATACTGTTTAGTTAACATTAATTTTAGTTTGAGTTGTTGCGCGATTGTCCAGTGTTGGAACATCATCATACTTATGACTGATCAGCTTTTATCAAATTGCAATAACTTTCATGTTTAGGTTAATAAAATACTTTATTAAATACCTTATCCATTTCTGCTTCTTCGTTTACAAAAATGTTTATATAGAAGTAATTTTGTAATATAGTTCACTTTAATTCAAATCGTATAAAAAAACTTAAATTGTCTTACAATAAGTGTGAGTGTGTACCTTAGAATAAATGTGAGTACAAATTATATTTAATAGATTTCATTAAAAGATTATTATCCTTATCTGCTAAAGTTAGATCATTATTAATTCAGCCTCTCTCTAAATTAATATAACTAATAATAATGTGATAATCAAAAATAATGTGGTAACTAATAATAAATAGGTAATTCTATGTTTGTGTATATAAGCAAAAATAAGCGCAAGGTGTTCATAGTTTCCCAGAAGTCAATTCGGATTTCGTGAACATATTAAGGCTAAGGCTACTGATTCCAAAGGTTGACTTAGGTAAGTAAATATTAATATCACGTATTCTCATAGTAATTGTATTTTCTTCATTCTCAGGTCATTGTGATATGTGACAGATAGGTAATATGAGATGGGAGTACTTTTGGGTGGTTCTTCCACTTTGGGTTGTTTTAGTTTAGAAGATTAATAATTATTCTTCTTTCTTTTCCGTTGTTACTGCCAGCGTCATACTGCTACATCTACATGGTGAGAGAAAAACCATATTCGTACGTTTTCCTCACGCTACCCCTTCTCACTAGCATCTGAATTCGTTGACGATAACCGTTCTTATTTTTGTAGTGTGATGTTGATATTGTCGCTTCGTACTGCTGAACTTATCTTCCATTTGTACGTTCTGTAAAATGATAGATAAGATGTTCGAGAATGGGCTTATTAGATTGACTCGTGATTGTCTTTGGAGAGTATAAGAAATTGTGGTGGTTATAGCTATAGCGTCGTCCTCTCAGGGATGGAGGATAGTTGACTAGGGTAGAATGATGAAAAGTAACCTCATCGTATAAGGCTCCCTGTAATATCCGTTCACTTTGAGTTAAATATGCTGGTGTAAATCCCATACTGGACACACTGGTATTAAGAGCGAGTGTATTTTCTTGGATATGCTCGTCTCAAAGGCGGTGATCTCCGTCATGTAGTTGTGCTATCATAGTTTTTAAAGTCCGGTCCACCCTTATGTCTGGATTTTCTTTTGGATCGTATAGTGCGGTGAATTGATGTTTGATTCTGTTTTTCTGTAGGTAGCATTATATTGCTCGATTTGTGAATTGTAAGCCATTATCATTTAACAGGACCTTTGTTGAGTCGTATCGTCGTATTATCGTTTCCCTCAAGTACTTAATTACTGCTTCTGATGAGACCCTCCATAGGGGCGTAATTTTCACCCATTTAGAAAACTCGGCAATGGTCCAGAAAAATCTAGACACACGGTGGAACATGGTTCGTCCGCAATCTTGGTCAGCATTTCCCGGAGTGTCGTTGTTGGATAGTTTTATACCTTTGGCAAGTTTCACATTGATGTATGTTCCGAAACATTCCCTGCCAGCAATAGCGCATATAAATCCTATTTATCCTTTTTCGCATTTCCAGATGTCCAGCTGTAGGTACATCGTGGATTTTCTGCACCACTCGCTGTCTCCATCAGTTAGGGATACATAATTTCTACAATATAACACCTTCCTCTCCAAAACTTGCGGGTATACGTCTATATAAGTTTCCATCCTGGATGGCGTAATCCGGATATTTCTATGGATTTTGCATACACCTATTTATCCATGGGTATATTTTTGACTCCTACTTGGGCGGCGTTATATCAGTCACAAGATAATATGACTCACCTGCTTGTCAAGAGAGCATGTTGGTTACTACGTTTTGTTGGCCTTGCTGATAGGCGACAGTGAAAATACATTGCTGGAGTTCAAGGGCCTATTTCGCTATTCTCCCGGTAAGATTATCAATTGCATTATGTCATTTGAATGATTGGTGATCTGTAAGGACGACGAATTTGTAACCCTCCAGATAGGGTCGCATATTTCTAATACCCTACTGTATTGCCAGGCATTCCCGCCCTGCTGCACTATAATTACATTGTGCTTTGTTCAGGTGATAACTTGCCTACGCTATTACGTTTTCTTTGTCATCACATGTCTGTGTCAGCACTGCTCCCTATCAGCACTGTCCTGTATCACCCGCGTCGGTCTGCAAAACAAATGGTTTATTAAAATTAGCGCATGCTAACAGTGGTGCCTCTGTTAACTTTTTCTTCAACGTTTCGAATGCTTGTCGTTATGCCTCTGACCATTTCCAATGTTTGACGTTTTTTAACATGGATGTGAGTGGTTGGGAATAATCGCGAAATCCGGCACAAATCGTCTGTACCAAAATATGACACCCAGAAAACTTTTGATTTTCCTGATATTGGTAAGTGATTTCAAATTTGCAATTGCTCTTATTTTATCTGGATCGGTTTGTATGCCTCGATCTCTGACGACATGACCTAAGTATTTACGTTCTTTCTTGAAAAGCTCACATTTAGCGGCATTAATCTTTAGATTCGCATTCCAAACGGCATAACTTTCTATTGATACAAGCCTTTATCAGGGACGATGAACGCGGTGTAACAACGATTATTTATAGCCATCGGTTTCTGCCAATAACCATTTTCTACGTCTAATGTGCTTATATAACTGGCCTCTCTTAATTGACTTAGGATTTGTGATATATGCCTGGTTCTGATTTCTTATTAATTTGGCGATAGTCGACACGTAGCTCCCAAGAGCTGTTCTTCCTTTCTGCGAAATTGATTGGGAAGCTATATGGGCTGTGTGATGGTACCATTAAGTGTTTTGCCAACAACTGCTCCAATGTATGATGGCTTGGGCAGCAGGTGTCCTTGACTTGTACCTTATATTCATAGGACGGTCGTCTGTCATCTTGATGTGATGTTCAATAAAGTCTGTTAGACCCGTGACTGTTTGAAGTTTTGGTAACTGGACTTTAAGATTCTTATTAATAGTTTTTTGGGCTTATTGTGTACCGTACACTTTTATTGTATTATGGTTATTTACTACTTTATACATATATTACGTGTTACTATTAACATTTATGCTAAATATCATGACAGCTTAAATTTTTATTACAACAGTTTTAAAAGTGCCAAAGAAATAGAAAAATATATATATAAGTTCGGTTGGCTGAAAGAACAATATCTGAAATTCAAAAAAACTAAATAATAAATAAATAATAAAAAACAAATAAAAATCATAAAAGTATTCTTTGTGTGATTCTGGATTTATCGTAGTTGTGTTTGGTTTGATTTCACGTAGTGTATTAGTAAAAATGGACGTTGTTTCTGTATTTAAAGAGTATGGCTGGCTATCAGGTCTGAGTTTTTTTAGTGGAACTTCTCTTATAATTCCACTACTCATTACCTTTTTAGGGATAGCGCCCGCTTCTGAGCGGACACTTCCATGAGATAGTAGCTTGGTCGTGACACGCCGCACCAAGTTCGGGTTGTGTACACTAGGCTGTATAACCGGCGCAGTTTAATGTGATGTTGAATTCTACGAAGAATTTTATACCATAAATAATTTCTTCGATTGCACCTAGCATTATGAAAAATATTACCTCTTCACAGTGCTCCTCTGGGTTTACTAGGCATCTGATGATTTGTTTATTGTGTGAGGCAGTCCCATTTGCGCTCGAGACTACCAGGTTTACATCTTGTTCATAGGCGCAGTTTATTTCGTTGGCTTAGCGCTAGTTCATATAACAACTTGTAGCACCCGTGGCTTCTGTTGGTCATACGTTTATGTGGATTAATGCCATAAATCGCTCTGCGTGAAATCGTAGTGGTGCATAATTTCTGGGTATTGGCTCGTGGATGCCACAACCGCATTAATTAGCTTGTGCAATATAATGATTCTCATTCGTTTGTGTGCGGCAGTAATCTCTAGGGCGTATCCCAGTACGCCCGCAGATCCAACAAAAAGGTCTCTGTTGTTTTCTGCATGTTGAGGCTGGGTGACCATGCTGGCATACTGTGTTCCCATTGCTTTGACGTTAACTTGAGTTGTACCTTTGTTAAGCCGGCTCACGTAGTGGGTGTACACAATTACAGTCACCAGTGTGTGTGCATTGTGTGTTTGGAATAGTTTGCGCTATTATTGACGGTCATGAATATATACACACAAAAAGAGAGGTGGTTGAAATTTAATATCAAATACCCTCACCGTTTATTTTAATCGTCTATATGTGTGTTCATTGTGGTGTTATATTGTTTGTTATATTTGTTATTTATTTTTGTTTGGCTGTATTTGTACTATTCAGTCCTTATATACCCGTTTTATCTTTTCCTCTATCGCTATATAGGATTATTGTTCCTTTTCTCCCAATTCCACTTTGTTATTTGTTACTATTACCTGTATCGTTTTCTTCACGCCCTTTATTTGAAAGAGAAATGTAGCCTGTTTTAATTTATTTTATTTACTGTTATTTTTTTAATGTAACAATGTAATGATGTACAATCGGATTACGTTTTATTTTTGTTATATTTATTAATTTTTATTATATATATTGCCTTTATATTATTCCTTGTAACGTCTTTATCTTATTTATTTCACCCGACTGTTTTTTTGTACCTTCTATTTATACTTTTACATCTGATTTGATGTATTTTCAGTACATCTCATTTGATTTGATTTGATTTGACAGTCAGTTATTTGTTTTTGATTTGGTTTAGCGTATTGTGGTGTTTGTTTTTACGTTTCTTTAAAACTTTTCTTTCCCTCTTTTTTTTCTATGTTGTGTTTTCACTTTCTCTTTTTCATATTTTTCTTCCTTTTTGTATTATCACTGTTGATCACTGTTTTCACTGTCTTTCTTTATTTCTTTTTTGAGCGCGATAAGTATTTTATTATTCTTCTTTTTCTTCTTTTGTTCTGCTTTAAGTAGAAAAGAAAGAGAGCACTATATGTTTTATTTTTCTTTTCTGTTAGGCGCTGTTGTGTTCTTGATGCAATAATAATTAACACTTTTCGTGTTACATCCCAATTCATCTGATGTCTTTTATTTAATTATTTTTGTTATTATTATTTAATTTATTTCTCACTGTGTATTATGCCTTTTCTTCATATATATATATATATATACATATATATTAAAATTATTATTAATGTTTTTTCTTTATTTTTGTTGATTACGCACTAATTTTTATTACAATTTTTCCTTTGTACAATTTCTTTAATTTAATTTCAAGGACCATTTTTTTCAAATAATGATCAATACTCGGCGCCATGTAATAAACCTCTTGCAAAGAAGAAGAGAACAATAGTTTCGTGTAGGACTTATATTGACATTAAAGATCGTGCCGATGAGGAGAAACTGCATATGCTGGTAGGTTACTCTAGGGCACGCCATGTAGGTAACCATCGCTGCTGCTTATTTGACTGTCGCCGGCTCTTGGTGATATAATGATGATTGTACGCCTTCCTCTGAATAAGGAGGTGTCGTTTTTTTTTTGTTTTGTGCTTTGTAGGTTATATACCGAGGTAAAAACTGTCACTGCTGCTAGGCTGCTACTGGAGGAGAGATCTAGTTGACATCTTACCTTTTAATTGGCTCGCCACCGATTGCTTACCTTTCGTATAAAATGCTCACCTTTTATACTGTTTAGTTAACATTAATTTTAGTTTGAGTTGTTGCGCGATTGTCCAGTGTTGGAACATCATCATACTTATGACTGATCAGCTTTTATCAAATTGCAATAACTTTCATGTTTAGGTTAATAAAATACTTTATTAAATACCTTATCCATTTCTGCTTCTTCGTTTACAAAAATGTTTATATAGAAGTAATTTTGTAATATAGTTCACTTTAATTCAAATCGTATAAAAAAACTTAAATTGTCTTTCAATAAGTGTGAGTGTGTACCTTAGAATAAATGTGAGTACAAATTATATTTAATAGATTTCATTAAAAGATTATTATCCTTATCTGCTAAAGTTAGATCATTATTAATTCAGCCTCTCTCTAAATTAATATAACTAATAATAATGTGGTAATCAAAAATAATGTGGTAACTAATAATAAATAGGTAATTCTATGTTTGTGTATATAAGCAAAAATAAGCGCAAGGTGTTCATAGTTTCCCAGAAGTCAATTCTGATTTCGTGAACATATTAAGGCTAAGGCTACTGATTCCAAAGGTTGACTTAGGTAAGTAAATATTAATATCATGTATTCTCATAGTAATTGTATTTTCTTCATTCTCAGGTCATTGTGGTATGTGACAGATAGGTAATATGAGATGGGAGTACTTTTGGGTGGTTCTTCCACTTTGGGTTGTTTTAGTTTAGAAGATTAATTATTATTTTTCTTTCTTTTCCGTTGTTACTGCCAGCGTCATACTGCTACATCTACATGGTGAGAGAAAAACCATATTCGAACGTTTTCCTCACTTCTCACTAGCGTCTGAATTCGTTGACGATAACCGTTCTTGTTTTTGTAGTGTGATGTTGATATTGTCGCTTCGTACTGCTGAACTTATCTTCCATTTGTACGTTCTGTAAAGATGATAGATAAGATGTTCGAGAATGGGCTTATTAGATTGACTCGTGATTGTCTTTGGAGAGTATAAGAAATTGTGGTGGTTATAGCTATAGCGTCGTCCTCTCAGGGATGGAGGATAGTTGACTAGGGTAGAATGATGAAAAGTAACCTCATCGTATAAGGCTCCCTGTAATATCCGTTCACTTTGAGTTAAATATGCTGGTGTAAATCCCATACTGGACACACTGGTATTAAGAGCGAGTGTCATTTCTTGGATATGCTCGTCTCAAAGGCGGTGATCTCCGTCATGTAGTTGTGATATCATAGTTTTTAAAGTCCGGTCCACCCTTATGTCTGGATTTTCTTTTGGATCGTATAGTGCGGTGAATTGATGTTTGATTCTGTTTTTCTGTAGGTAGCATTATATTGCTCGATTTGTGAATTGTAAGCCATTATCATTTAACAGGATCTTTGTTGAGTCGTATCGTCGTATTATCTTTTCTCTTAAGTACTTAATTACTGCTTCTGATGAGACCCTCCATAGGGGCGTAATTTTCACCCATTTAGAAAACTCGGCAATGGTCCAAAAAAATCTAGACACACGGTGGAACATGGTTCGTCCGCAATCTTGGTCAGCATTTCCCCGGAGTGCCGTTGTTGAATAGTTGGCAAGTTTCACATTGATGCATACAGCGACATATGTTCCGAAACATTCCCTGCCAATAATAGCGCATATAAATCCTATTTATCCTTTTTCGCATTTCCAGATGTCCAGCTGTAGGTACATCGTGGATTTTCTGCACCACTCGCTGTCTCCATCAGTTATGGATACATAATTTCTATAATATAACACCTTCCTCTCCAAAACTTGCGGGTATACGTCTATATAAGTTTTCCTCCTGGATGGCGTAATCCGGGCATTTCTATGGATTTTGCATACACCTATTTATCCATGGGTATATTTCTGACTCCTACTTGGGTGGCGTTATATCAGTCATAAGATTATATGACTTACCTAGTTGTCAAGAGAGCACGTGGGCTACTACGATTTGTTGGCCTTGCTGATAGGCGACAGTGAAATTACATTGCTGGAGTTCAAGGGCCTATTTCGCTATTCTTCAGGTAAGACTATAAATTGCATTATGCCATTTGAATAATTGGTGTTCTGTAAGGGCGACGAATGTGTAACCCCCGAGATAGGGCCGCATATTTCTAATACCCCACAATATTGTCAAGCATTCCCGCTCTGCTGCACTATAATTACATTTTGCTTTGTTCAGGTGATGACCTGCCTACGCCATTACGTTTCCTTTGTCATCACATGTCTGTGTCAGCACTGCTCCTTATCCGCACTGTCCTATATCACCCGCGCCGGTCTGCAAAACAAATGGTTTAATAAAATCGGTGCCTCTGTTAACTTTTTCTTCAACGATGAAAGCGGTGTAGCGATGATTATTTAGAGCCATCGGTACCTGCCAATAACCATTTTCTAGGTCTAATGTGCTTATATAACCGGCCTCTCTTAATTGACCTAGGATATGTGATACGTTCGGTAGAGGGTAAGCGTCTGGTTCTGATTTCTTATTAATTTGGCGATAGTCGACACATAGCCCCCAAGAGCTGTTCTTCTTTTCTGCGGAATTGATTGAGAAGCTATATGGGCTGTGTGATGGTTCAATTAAGCGTTTAGCCAACAACTGCTCTGCTTCCCAATGTACGATGGCTTGGATAGCGGGTGTCCTTGACTTGTACCTTATTTTGATAGGACGGTCGCCTGTCACCTTTATGTGATGTTCAATCAAGTTTGTTAGGCTCGTGACCGTTTAAAATTTTGGTAACTCGACATTAAGTAATATATTAATAATTTCATGGATTTCTGCAGTTGAACTGTGGCTTCATACGATTCTAGATTTATCGTAGTTGTGTTTGGTTGAATTTCATGTAGTGTATTAGTAAAAGTGGATGTAGTTTCTGTATTTAAAGAGTATGGCTGGCTAACAAATCTCATATTTTTCAGTGGAATTTCTCTTATAATTCCACTACTCATTACCATTTTAGGGATAGCGCCCGCTTCTGGACAGACACTTCCATGAGATATGATGGCAGCTTGGTCGTGAGGCACCGCAAGCTTGTGTACACTGGGCTGTATACCCGGTGTGAGTCTCAATTTGTTTTTCATAGCGTGCGGACTTGTTTACGGATACTTTTGCGCTGAAATTTAAATTGCGATTTTACCTACGTTTATAGTGAATGTGTTTTTATTTACCTGAATAGTGACACTCTATTGTATTGTTTTTGCAAAATAATAGTAAATACTGCAGGAATTGATTTATTGGTAACATTTTACCTATAACAGACTAATAGTCTCTTACGTGTTGTGAGAAGAAGAAGAAGAAGAAGAAGAAGAAAAAAAAAAAAACAAAAGTGAAAGTGAATAGAATAAACTGTGGAATTCTGTTTACCTGCATTGGTGAATTTTTCTGAACACTGTTTTAAAACAACAACAATAGTGTATTACATTGTAGTGAACTGTTTACCTGAAGTTGCCTGACTTTCCTGTAATAAATTACTTAAATAAATTGATACAATTACCTGAGGGTAATTTTAACAAACAACAGATGCCTCCGCCAAAAAAGCTGGTTGCTGGCGAGACGATTTTACCTGAGGTGACTATGTCATCTGAGGAGGAGAATAGCAGTGCGTCACAGGAGGTAAGGCAAAGAAAGGCGCCCAAGAAGAAGAAGCTGAACAGGCCAACCACTGAGGACAGTGATGCTGCGGTACAAATGCCACCCCCTGTGGTACCTGGGAAGGCAAATGCTGTTAGGAAGATGAAGGCCATTACAATGCAGTTGTATGGCCAAATGATCAAAAAGGTGGATCCAAGTGCTGTTGGATCAATGATGGCTACAGCAATGGAGTACGAGGTGCTGCTTATTGAATTGCTAGAGGAGAATGCAAAACTCAAGGGACAATTGGAGGTGATGAAAACTACGGAGCAGAATAGAGCCACCATACCAGTGGCTAAATCGGTGAATGCGGTGGCTGCTACGAAGGAGATGAAGAAGCCATTTGAAACATGGTCAGTTGTAGTGCGCAGTACTGGTGACGCTACTTCTAAGGAAGTTGTCAACAAAGTTGTTAAGGATGTTGGCCCAAGTCTTGGCGTCAGAGTACATGACGTCAAGCCAATTCGCAGTGGTGGGGCCGTAATTAGAACGCCATCAAAGGCAGAGAGGGACCGCCTTATAAAAAATGACAAATACAGAGAAGCGGGTTTGGAAGTAGCGAAAAACAAGAAGAAAGGCGTTAAGTTGAACATAAAGGGTGTCCACATGCAGATAACTCCGGATGAGCTCATGAAGAATCTGTATGAAATGAACCTGAAAGATGAATGCAGCAGTATGGAGGAATTCCAAAAGAAGGTGACACTTATCAGCAAGCCATGGGCACCCAGTGCCGATAAAACGATTGATGTCGTCATCGAAGGAGCGGCAGATTTATTGAACAAAATCGTGAGTTGTGGGCGTATTTATTGCAAGTGGTTCTCCTTCCGGGTCAGCGAAATAAATCCGGTTCCTAGCTGTTTTAGATGCCTGTCCTTCGATCACCGCGTTCGGGACTGCCGTTTAAAAAGTGACGTTTGCCGTCGGTGTGGACAAAAAGGGCATCAAGTCCGTTCTTGTCCCAATAATGTAAGCTGCCGAAATTGCACTTTCAGAGGTTTACCAGCGGACCACCTTATGATGTCATCGGTATGCCCAGTATACCGCAACCTAGCTGAGAGGGCGGCTGCTAGACACTAAAAATGGAGGTAAGAATATATCAATATAATTGTAGGCGTAGCTACTCGGTGATGGGTAATTTTAGTAGTATAATGGCAGGTAATGGTGGCAGTTTTGCATTGTTGCAAGAGCCGTATAATGTCTCTGGTAACATCAGAGGCTTATGTAGTAATATGAAGGTATATACGGATAGCCGATGCAATTCTGCCATTGTGGTTAGAGACGTAAACGTGGACTGTACTTTAGCTATACGTAGTGACTGGGGTATATGTGTTCACATAGCGGAAGTATTTGGTAATTTTTACCTTTGCTCTAGCTATTTTAAACATAGCGAAAACATCAGTCCGTATTTAGATTTTTTACAAAATGTATTAGAAAGGGTGGGTAATTGTCCGCTAATCATAGGGGCTGATGCTAATGCATCATCACCTCTATGGCATAGTAAAATGTCTGAATCTGGCACTGAACGTGCCAGAATAAGAGGTTATGAGTTGTCGGAATGGTGTATTGCCAACAATATTCATATTTTAAATGAGTACAGTGAGCATTACACCTTCGATACTGTTAACGGAAGAAGCGACATTGACGTGACACTAGCTAATCAAATTACCTGTAGTAATTATGGCATGAGGTGGAGGGTAATAAATGATACCGGAATTAGTGATCACAATTTAATATTGGTGACACTATGTCCGTTAAATGTCCGAAACGCACCTGTGCTTGATAACATCAAGCGCTGGCGCACTACTAATGTTGACTGGAGTCCCTTCATCTTTTATATTAAAGATGAATTTGATTCCATTAGTCTGTCCGATTATGAACGGCTCAGTATTGATGAGCGGATAGTAAAGTTATATGAAATCGTTGAGGCTGTTAGTGATGCGCACCTTGGCAGATGTCGAAAGACAAACAGCCGTGGTGTTGTGTGGTGGTCGCCTCAGCTGACTCAAAAACGTAGGGAAGTTAGGCGACTTAGAAATAGGTTTCAGGCAGCCAGAAGAACTGGCGCTGAAAATATTGACTCTTTGAAAAACAATTATAGGCGTGCATTACAAGCCTATAAGAAGTTAATAGTCCGAGCAAAAGAAGATGATTGGAAAAGGTTCGTTTCTGAAAATAGAAACGACCCGTGGGGTCGGATGCTGATTAGATGTTTGCCGACGGCATAAGTATAGTAGTGTATGTGTATTGTTATGTAGAATAGTTTTTAAAATTATTATTATTTCATATAATAACCTATTTCTCATTACAGGTGTCTTAATGGTGGTTTCAGCATTTAGTTTAGAATTCACTGCTCAAAAGTCGGGTAATCCTTCATTGAGCAGTGAATCATACAATTTTGGCATCGGCCAATTTTTTTTTTTTTTTTTTTTTTTCCAATATTATATGTGCTATCGTTATATTCTGTATAACGACCATGCACATGTGCATATTATTGCTTTATGGTCTCACCCGGAGTCCTTAAACCGGTACCACGGGATGTTGGAAGCCCCCAGAGTACGCTCTGGCCAACATATGGTGTAGGCCCCCTTGTGGGAGTATCGTGGTGGCCGTGGTGGATGTCCTCCGTCTGATGCAACATGCATGTGTATTTACATTATTATTTTATTTCTTTTCATTCCTTTTCTTTTCGTTGACACGTGCATTTTTTTTTACCCCCGCACTTAAGTTCAGACTGGGTGCCGTGTGTTTGAGCCTTCCCAGGTACACACGTTAAGCCAAATCTGTACTGTATACCCGGTGTGGTGTTAAATAGTATGAAGAATCTTGTACCATTAATAATTTCTTCGATTGCACCTAACATTATGAAAAATATTAGCTCTTCACAGTGCTCCTCTAGGTTTACTAGGCATGTGATGGTTTGTTTAATGTGTTAGGCAGTCCCATTTGCGCTCGACACTACCATGTTTACACCTTGTTTATAAGCGCAGTTTATTTCGTTGGCCAAGCGGTCGTTCATATAACAACTTGTAGCACCCGTGTCTATCATTGCTTCTGTTGGTCATACGTTTATGTGGATTAATGCCATAAATCGCTCTCCGTGAAATCGTAGTGGTGCATAATTTCTGGGTATTGGCTCGTGGATGCCACAACCGCATTAATTAGCTTATGCCATATAATGATTCTCATTCGTTTGTGGGCGGCAGCAATCTCTAGGGCGTATCCCAGTACGTCCGCAGATCCAACAAAAAGGTCTCTGTTGTTTTCTGCATGTTGAGGCTGGGTGACCATGCTCACCACAACGTTGGCATACTGTGTTCCCATTGCTTTGACGTTAACTTGAGTTGTACTTTTGTTGAGCCGGCTCACGTACTGAGTGTAGACAATTACAGTCACCAGTGTGTGTGCATTGTGTGTTTGGAATGTTTTCACTGTCTTTCTTTATTTCGTTTTTGAGCGCGATCAGTATTTTATTATTCTTCTTTTTCTTCTTTTGTTCTGCTTTAAATAGAAAAGAAAGAGAGCACTATATGTTTTATTTTTCTTTTCTGTTAGGCGCTGTTGTGTTCTTGATGCAATAATTTTTTAGCGGTTTGTTTATAACACTTTTCGTGTTACATCCCAATTCATATGATGTCTTTTATTTAATTATTTTTGTTACTATTATTTAATTTATTTCTCACTGTGTATTATGCCTTTTGTTTATATATATATATATATATATATATACATATATATTAAAAGTATAGTTATTATTTTTTCTTTATTTTTATTGATTACGCACTAATTTTCATTATAATTTTTCCTTTGTACAATTTCTTTAATTTAATTTCAAGGACTATTTTTTTCAAATAATGATCAATACTCGGCGCCATGAACGAGTGTCCTTTCTGGAATATGCCGTCGAGCATATTCCAGAAAGGCGGTGAAAGGCGGTGATCTCCGTCATGTAGTTGTGCTATCATAGTTTTTAAAGTCCGGTCCACCCTTATGTCTGGATTTTCTTTTGGATCGTATAGTGCGGTGAATTGATGTTTGATTCTGTTTTTCTGTAGGTAGCATTATATTGCTCGATTTGTGAATTGTAAGCCATTATCATTTAACAGGACCTTTGTTGAGTCGTATCGTCGTATTATCTTTTCCCTCAAGCACATAATTACTGCTTCTGCTTAGACCCTCCATAGGGGCGTAATTTTCACCCATTTAGAAAACTCGGCAATGGTCCAAAAAAATCTAGACACACGGTGGAACATGGTTCGTCCGCAATCTTGGTCAGCATTTCCCCGGAGTGCCGTTGTTGGATAGTTGGCAAGTTTCACATTGATGCATACAGCGACATATGTTCCGAAACATTCCCTGCCAATAATAGCGCATATAAATCCTATTTATCCTTTTTCGCATTTCCAGATGTCCAGCTGTAGGTACATCGTGGATTTTCTGCACCACTCGCTGTCTCCATCAGTTAGGGATACATAATTTCTATAATATAACACCTTCCTCTCCAAAACTTGCGGGTATACGTCTATATAAGTTTTCCTCCTGGATGGCGTAATCCGGGCATTTCTATGGATTTTGCATACACCTATTTATCCATGGGTATATTTCTGACTCCTACTTGGGCGGCGTTATATCAGTCATAAGATTATATGACTTACCTAGTTGTCAAGAGAGCACGTGGGCTACTACGATTTGTTGGCCTTGCTGATAGGCGACAGTGAAATTACATTGCTGGAGTTCAAGGGCCTATTTCGCTATTCTTCAGGTAAGACTATAAATTGCATTATGCTATTTGAATAATTGGTGGCCTGTAAGGGCGACGAATGTGTAACCCCCGAGATAGGGCCGCATATTTCTAATACCCCACAATATTGTCAAGCATTCCCGCTCTGCTGCACTATAATTACATTTTGCTTTGTTCAGGTGATGACCTGCCTATGCCATTACGTTTCTTTTGTCATCACATGTCTGTGTCAGCACTGCTCCCTATACGCACTGTCCTATATCACCCGCGCCGGTCTGCAAAACAAATGGTTTAATAAAATCGGTGCCTCTGTTAACATTTTCTTCAACGATGAAAGCAGTGTAGCGACGATTATTTAGAGCCATCGGTACCTGCCAATAACCATTTTCTAGGTCTAATGTGCTTATATAACCGGCCTCTCTTAATTGACCTAGGATATGTGATACGTTCGGTAGAGGGTAAGCGTCTGGTTCTGATTTCTTATTAATTTGGCGATAGTCGACACATAGCCCCCAAGAGCTGTTCTTCTTTTCTACGGAATTGATTGAGAAGCTATATGGGCTGTGTGATGGTTCAATTAAGCGTTTAGCCAACAACTGCTCTGCTTCCCAATGTACGATGGCTTGGATAGCGGGTGTCCTTGACTTGTACCTTATTTTGATAGGACGGTCGCCTGTCACCTTTATGTGATGTTCAATCAAGTCTGTTAGGCTCGTGACCGTTTAAAATTTTGGTAACTCGACATTAAGTAATATATTAATAATTTCATGGATTTCTGCAGTTGAACTGTGGCTTCATACGATTCTAGATTTATCGTAGTTGTGTTTGGTTGAATTTCATGTAGTGTATTAGTAAAAGTGGATGTAGTTTCTGTATTTAAAGAGTATGGCTGGCTAACAAATCTCATATTTTTCAGTGGAATTTCTCTTATAATTCCACTACTCATTACCTTTTTAGGGATAGCGCCCATTTCTGGACATACACTTCCATGAGATATGATGGCAACTTGGTCGTGAGGCGCCGCACCAAGTTCCGGTTGTGTACACTGGGCTGCATACCCGGCGGTGTTGTGTTAAATAGTATGAAGAATCTTGTACAATTTATAATTTCTTCGATTGCACCTAACATTATGAAAAATATTAGCTCTTCACATTGCTCCTCTAGGTTTAGTACGCATGTGATGGTTTGTTTAATGTGTTAGGCAGTCCCATTTGCGCTCGACACTACCATGTTTACACCTTGTTTATAAGCGCAGTTTATTTCGTTGGCCAAGCGGTCGTTCATATAACAACTTGTAGCACCCGTGTCTATCATTGCTTCTGTTGGTCATACGTTTATGTGGATTAATGCCATAAATCGCTCTCCGTGAAATCGTAGTGGTGCATAATTTCTGGGTATTGGCTCGTGGATGCCACAACCGCATTAATTAGCTTGTGCCATATAATGATTCTCATTCGTTTGTGTGCGGCAGTAATCTCTAGGGCGTATCCCAGTACGCCCGCAGATCCAACAAAAAGGTCTCTGTTGTTTTCTGCATGTTGAGGCTGGGTGACCATGCTCACCACAACGTTGGCATACTGTGTTCCCATTGCTTTGACGTTAACTTGAGTTGTACTTTTGTTGAGCCGGCTCACGTACTGAGTGTAGACAATTACAGTCACCAGTGTGTGTGCATTGTGTGTTTGGAATAGTTTGCGCTATTATTGCGGGTCATAAATATACACACACAAAAAGAGAGGTGGTTGAAATTTGATATCAAATACCCTCACCGTTTATTTTAATCGTCTATATGTGTGTTCATTGTGGTGTTATATTGTTTGTTATATTTGTTATTTATTTTTGTTTGGCTGTATTTGTACTCATTCAGTCCTTATATACACGTTTTATCTTTTCCTCTATCGCTATATAGGATTATTGTTCCTTTTCTCCCAATTCCACTTTGTTATTTGTTACTATTACCTGTATCGTTTTCTTCACGCCCTTTATTTGAAAGAGAAATGTAGCCTGTTTTAATTTATTTTATTTACTGTTATTTTTTTAATGTAACAATGTAATGATGTACAATCGGATTACGTTTTATTTTTGTTATATTTATTAATTTTTATTATATATATTGCCTTTATATTATTCCTTGTAACGTCTTTATCTTATTTATTTCACCCGACTGTTTTTTTGTACCTTCTATTTATACTTTTACATCTGATTTGATGTATTTTCAGTACATCTCATTTGATTTGATTTGATTTGACAGTCAGTTATTTGTTTTTGATTTGGTTTAGCGTATTGTGGTGTTTGTTTTTACGTTTCTTTAAAACTTTTCTTTCCCTCTTTTTTTTCTATGTTGTGTTTTCACTTTCTCTTTTTCATATTTTTCTTCCTTTTTGTATTATCACTGTTGATCACTGTTTTCACTGTCTTTCTTTATTTCTTTTTTGAGCGCGATAAGTATTTTATTATTCTTCTTTTTCTTCTTTTGTTCTGCTTTAAGTAGAAAAGAAAGAGAGCACTATATGTTTTATTTTTCTTTTCTGTTAGGCGCTGTTGTGTTCTTGATGCAATAATTTTTTTAGCGGTTTGTTTATAACACTTTTCGTGTTACATCCCAATTCATCTGATGTCTTTTATTTAATTATTTTTGTTATTATTATTTAATTTATTTCTCACTGTGTATTATGCCTTTTCTTCATATATATATATATATATACATATATATTAAAATTATTATTATTGTTTTTTCTTTATTTTTGTTGATTACGCACTAATTTTTATTACAATTTTTCCTTTGTACAATTTCTTTAATTTAATTTCAAGGACCATTTTTTTCAAATAATGATCAATACTCGGCGCCATGTAATAAACCTCTTGCAAAGAAGAAGAGAACAATAGTTTCGTGTAGGACTTATATTGACATTAAAGATCGTGCCGATGAGGAGAAACTGCATATGCTGGTAGGTTACTCTAGGGCACGCCATGTAGGTAACCATCGCTGCTGCTTATTTGACTGTCGCCGGCTCTTGGTGATATAATGATGATTGTACGCCTTCTCTGAATAAGGAGGTGTCGTTTTTTTTTTGTTTTGTGCTTTGTAGGTTATATACTGAGGTAAAAACTGTCACTGCTGCTAGGCTGCTACTGGAGGAGAGATCTAGTTGACATCTTACCTTTTAATTGGCTCGCCACCGATTGCTTACCTTTCGTATAAAATGCTCACCTTTTATACTGTTTAGTTAACATTAATTTTAGTTTGAGTTGTTGCGCGATTGTCCAGTGTTGGAACATCATCATACTTATGACTGATCAGCTTTTATCAAATTGCAATAACTTTCATGTTTAGGTTAATAAAATACTTTATTAAATACCTTATCCATTTCTGCTTCTTCGTTTACAAAAATGTTTATATAGAAGTAATTTTGTAATATAGTTCACTTTAATTCAAATCGTATAAAAAAACTTAAATTGTCTTACAATAAGTGTGAGTGTGTACCTTAGAATAAATGTGAGTACAAATTATATTTAATAGATTTCATTAAAAGATTATTATCCTTATCTGCTAAAGTTAGATCATTATTAATTCAGCCTCTCTCTAAATTAATATAACTAATAATAATGTGGTAATCAAAAATAATGTGGTAACTAATAATAAATAGGTAATTCTATGTTTGTGTATATAAGCAAAAATAAGCGCAAGGTGTTCATAGTTTCCCAGAAGTCAATTCTGATTTCGTGAACATATTAAGGCTAAGGCTACTGATTCCAAAGGTTGACTTAGGTAAGTAAATATTAATATCACGTATTCTCATAGTAATTGTATTTTCTTCATTCTCAGGTCATTGTGATATGTGACAGATAGGTAATATGAGATGGGAGTACTTTTGGGTGGTTCTTCCACTTTGGGTTGTTTTAGTTTAGAAGATTAATAATTATTCTTCTTTCTTTTCCGTTGTTACTGCCAGCGTCATACTGCTACATCTACATGGTGAGAGAAAAACCATATTCGAACGTTTTCCTCACGCTACCCCTTCTCACTAGCATCTGAATTCGTTGACGATAACCGTTCTTATTTTTGTAGTGTGATGTTGATATTGTCGCTTCGTACTGCTGAACTTATCTTCCATTTGTACGTTCTGTAAAGATGATAGATAAGATGTTCGAGAATGGGCTTATTAGATTGACTCGTGATTGTCTTTGGAGAGTATAAGAAATTGTGGTGGTTATAGCTATAGCGTCGTCCTCTCAGGGATGGAGGATAGTTGACTAGGGTAGAATGATGAAAAGTAACCTCATCGTATAAGGCTCCCTGTAATATCCGTTCACTTTGAGTTAAATATGCTGGTGTAAATCCCATACTGGACACACTGGTATTAAGAGCGAGTGTATTTTCTTGGATATGCTCGTCTCAAAGGCGGTGATCTCCGTCATGTAGTTGTGCTATCATAGTTTTTAAAGTCCGGTCCACCCTTATGTCTGGATTTTCTTTTGGATCGTATAGTGCGGTGAATTGATGTTTGATTCTGTTTTTCTGTAGGTAGCATTATATTGCTCGATTTGTGAATTGTAAGCCATTATCATTTAACAGGACCTTTGTTGAGTCGTATCGTCGTATTATCGTTTCCCTCAAGTACTTAATTACTGCTTCTGATGAGACCCTCCATAGGGGCGTAATTTTCACCCATTTAGAAAACTCGGCAATGGTCCAAAAAAATCTAGACACACGGTGGAACATGGTTCGTCCGCAATCTTGGTCAGCATTTCCCCGGAGTGTCGTTGTTGGATAGTTTTATACCTTTGGCAAGTTTCACATTGATGTATGTTCCGAAACATTCCCTGCCAGCAATAGCGCATATAAATCCTATTTATCCTTTTTCGCATTTCCAGATGTCCAGCTGTAGGTACATCGTCGATTTTCTGCACCACTCGCTGTCTCCATCAGTTAGGGATACATAATTTCTACAATATAACACCTTCCTCTCCAAAACTTGCGGGTATACGTCTATATAAGTTTCCATCCTGGATGGCGTAATCCGGATATTTCTATGGATTTTGCATACACCTATTTATCCATGGGTATATTTTTGACTCCTACTTGGGCGGCGTTATATCAGTCACAAGATAATATGACTCACCTGCTTGTCAAGAGAGCATGTTGGTTACTACGTTTTGTTGGCCTTGCTGATAGGCGACAGTGAAAATACATTGCTGGAGTTCAAGGGCCTATTTCGCTATTCTTCCGGTAAGATTATCAATTGCATTATGTCATTTGAATGATTGGTGATCTGTAAGGACGACGAATTTGTAACCCTCCAGATAGGGTCGCATATTTCTAATACCCTACTGTATTGCCAGGCATTCCCGCCCTGCTGCACTATAATTACATTGTGCTTTGTTCAGGTGATAACTTGCCTACGCTATTACGTTTTCTTTGTCATCACATGTCTGTGTCAGCACTGCTCCCTATCAGCACTGTCCTGTATCACCCGCGTCGGTCTGCAAAACAAATGGTTTATTAAAATTAGCGCATGCTAACAGTGGTGCCTCTGTTAACTTTTTCTTCAACGTTTCGAATGCTTGTCGTTATGCCTCTGACCATTTCCAATGTTTGACGTTTTTTAACATGGATGTGAGTGGTTGGGAAATAATCGCAAAATCCGGCACAAATCGTCTGTACCAAAATATGACACCCAGAAAACTTTTGATTTTCCTGATATTGGTAAGTGATTTCAAATTTGCAATTGCTCTTATTTTATCTGGATCGGTTTGAATGCCTCGATCTCTGACGACATGACCTAAGTATTTACGTTCTTTCTTGAAAAGCTCACATTTAGCGGCATTAATCTTTAGATTCGCATTCCAAACGGCATAACTTTCTATTGATACAAGCCTTTATCAGGGACGATGAACGCGGTGTAACAACGATTATTTATAGCCATCGGTTTCTGCCAATAACCATTTTCTACGTCTAATGTGCTTATATAACTGGCCTCTCTTAATTGACTTAGGATTTGTGATATATGCCTGGTTCTGATTTCTTATTAATTTGGCGATAGTCGACACGTAGCTCCCAAGAGCTGTTCTTCCTTTCTGCGAAATTGATTGGGAAGCTATATGGGCTGTGTGATGGTACCATTAAGTGTTTTGCCAACAACTGCTCCAATGTATGATGGCTTGGGCAGCAGGTGTCCTTGACTTGTACCTTATATTCATAGGACGGTCGTCTGTCATCTTGATGTGATGTTCAATAAAGTCTGTTAGACCCGTGACTGTTTGAAGTTTTGGTAACTGGACTTTAAGATTCTTATTAATAGTTTTTTGGGCTTATTGTGTACCGTACACTTTTATTGTATTATGGTTATTTACTACTTTATACATATATTACGTGTTACTTTTAACATTTATGCTAAATATCATGACAGCTTAAATTTTTATTACAACAGTTTTAAAAGTGCCAAAGAAATAGAAAAATATATATATAAGTTCGGTTGGCTGAAAGAACAATATCTGAAATTCAAAAAAACTAAATAATAAATAAATAATAAAAAACAAATAAAAATCATAAAAGTATTCTTTGTGTAATTCTGGATTTATCGTAGTTGTGTTTGGTTTGATTTCACGTAGTGTATTAGTAAAAATGGACGTTGTTTCTGTATTTAAAGAGTATGGCTGGCTATCAGGTCTCAGTTTTTTTAGTGGAACTTCTCTTATAATTCCACTACTCATTACCTTTTTAGGGATAGCGCCCGCTTCTGAGCGGACACTTCCATGAGATAGTAGCTTGGTCGTGACACGCCGCACCAAGTTCGGGTTGTGTACACTAGGCTGTATAACCGGCGCAGTTTAATGTGATGTTGAATTCTACGAAGAATTTTATACCATAAATAATTTCTTCGATTGCACCTAGCATTATGAAAAATATTACCTCTTCACAGTGCTCCTCTGGGTTTACTAGGCATCTGATGATTTGTTTATTGTGTGAGGCAGTCCCATTTGCGCTCGAGACTACCAGGTTTACATCTTGTTCATAGGCGCAGTTTATTTCGTTGGCTTAGCGCTAGTTCATATAACAACTTGTAGCACCCGTGTCTATCATTGCTTCTGTTGGTCATACGTTTATGTGGATTAATGCCATAAATCGCTCTGCGTGAAATCGTAGTGGTGCATAATTTCTGGGTATTGGCTCGTGGATGCCACAACCGCATTAATTAGCTTGTGCCATATAATGATTCTCATTCGTTTGTGTGCGGCAGTAATCTCTAGGGCGTATCCCAGTACGCCCGCAGATCCAACAAAAAGGTCTCTGTTGTTTTCTGCATGTTGAGGCTGGGTGACCATGCTGGCATACTGTGTTCCCATTGCTTTGACGTTAACTTGAGTTGTACCTTTGTTAAGCCGGCTCACGTAGTGGGTGTAGACAATTACAGTCACCAGTGTGTGTGCATTGTGTGTTTGGAATAGTTTGCGCTATTATTGACGGTCATGAATATATACACACAAAAAGAGAGGTGGTTGAAATTTAATATCAAATACCCTCACCGTTTATTTTAATCGTCTATATGTGTGTTCATTGTGGTGTTATATTGTTTGTTATATTTGTTATTTATTTTTGTTTGGCTGTATTTGTACTCATTCAGTCCTTATATACCCGTTTTATCTTTTCCTCTATCGCTATATAGGATTATTGTTCCTTTTCTCCCAATTCCACTTTGTTATTTGTTACTATTACCTGTATCGTTTTCTTCACGCCCTTTATTTGAAAGAGAAATGTAGCCTGTTTTAATTTATTTTATTTACTGTTATTTTTTTAATGTAACAATGTAATGATGTACAATCGGATTACGTTTTTTTTTGTTTTGTGCTTTGTAGGTTATATACCGAGGTAAAAACTGTCACTGCTGCTAGGCTGCTACTGGAGGAGAGATCTAGTTGACATCTTACCTTTTAATTGGCTCGCCACCGATTGCTTACCTTTCGTATAAAATGCTCACCTTTTATACTGTTTAGTTAACATTAATTTTAGTTTGAGTTGTTGCGCGATTGTCCAGTGTTAGAACATCATCATACTTATGACTGATCAGCTTTTATCAAATTGCAATAACTTTCATGTTTAGGTTAATAAAATACTTTATTAAATACCTTATCCATTTCTGCTTCTTCGTTTACAAAAATGTTTATATAGAAGTAATTTTGTAATATAGTTCACTTTAATTCAAATCGTATAAAAAAACTTAAATTGTCTTACAATAAGTGTGAGTGTGTACCTTAGAATAAATGTGAGTACAAATTATATTTAATAGATTTCATTAAAAGATTATTATCCTTATCTGCTAAAGTTAGATCATTATTAATTCAGCCTCTCTCTAAATTAATATAACTAATAATAATGTGGTAATCAAAAATAATGTGGTAACTAATAATAAATAGGTAATTCTATGTTTGTGTATATAAGCAAAAATAAGCGCAAGGTGTTCATAGTTTCCCAGAAGTCAATTCTGATTTCGTGAACATATTAAGGCTAAGGCTACTGATTCCAAAGGTTGACTTAGGTAAGTAAATATTAATATCATGTATTCTCATAGTAATTGTATTTTCTTAATTCTCAGGTCATTGTGGTATGTGACAGATAGGTAATATGAGATGGGAGTACTTTTGGGTGGTTCTTCCACTTTGGGTTGTTTTAGTTTAGAAGATTAATTATTATTTTTCTTTCTTTTCCGTTGTTACTGCCAGCGTCATACTGCTACATCTACATGGTGAGAGAAAAACCATATTCGAACGTTTTCCTCACTTCTCACTAGCGTCTGAATTCGTTGACGATAACCGTTCTTGTTTTTGTAGTGTGATGTTGATATTGTCGCTTCGTACTGCTGAACTTATCTTCCATTTGTACGTTCTGTAAAGATGATAGATAAGATGTTCGAGAATGGGCTTATTAGATTGACTCGTGATTGTCTTTGGAGAGTATAAGAAATTGTGGTGGTTATAGCTATAGCGTCGTCCTCTCAGGGATGGAGGATAGTTGACTAGGGTAGAATGATGAAAAGTAACCTCATCGTATAAGGCTCCCTGTAATATCCGTTCACTTTGAGTTAAATATGCTGGTGTAAATCCCATACTGGACACACTGGTATTAAGAGCGAGTGTCATTTCTTGGATATGCTCGTCTCAAAGGCGGTGATCTCCGTCATGTAGTTGTGATATCATAGTTTTTAAAGTCCGGTCCACCCTTATGTCTGGATTTTCTTTTGGATCGTATAGTGCGGTGAATTGATGTTTGATTCTGTTTTTCTGTAGGTAGCATTATATTGCTCGATTTGTGAATTGTAAGCCATTATCATTTAACAGGATCTTTGTTGAGTCGTATCGTCGTATTATCTTTTCTCTTAAGTACTTAATTACTGCTTCTGATGAGACCCTCCATAGGGGCGTAATTTTCACCCATTTAGAAAACTCGGCAATGGTCCAAAAAAATCTAGACACACGGTGGAACATGGTTCGTCCGCAATCTTGGTCAGCATTTCCCCGGAGTGTCGTTGTTGGATAGTTTTATACCTTTGGCAAGTTTCACATTGATGTATGTTCCGAAACATTCCCTGCCAGCAATAGCGCATATAAATCCTATTTATCCTTTTTCGCATTTCCAGATGTCCAGCTGTAGGTACATCGTCGATTTTCTGCACCACACGCTGTCTCCATCAGTTAGGGATACATAATTTCTACAATATAGCACCTTCCTCTCCAAAACTTGCGGGTATACGTCTATATAAGTTTCCCTCCTGGATGGCGTAATCCGGATATTTCTATGGACTTTGCATACAACTATTTATCCATGGGTATATTTCTGACTCCTACTTGGGCGGCGTTATATCAGTCACAAGATTATACGACTCACCTGGTTGTCGAGAGAGCATGTGGGTTTCTACGTTTTGTTGGCCTTGCTGATAGGCGACAGTGAAATTACATTGCTGGAGTTCAAGGGCCCATTTCGCTATTCTCCCGGTAAGATTATCAATTGCATTATGTCATTTGAATGATTGGTGATCTGTAAAGACGACGAATTTGTAACCCTCCAGATAGGGTCGCATATTTCTAATACCCTACTGTATTGCCAGGCATTCCCGCCCTGCTGCACTATAATTACATTGTGCTTTGTTCAGGTGATAACTTGCCTACGCTATTACGTTTTCTTTGTCATCACATGTCTGTGTCAGCACTGCTCCCTATCAGCACTGTCCTGTATCACCCGCGTCGGTCTGCAAAACAAATGGTTTATTAAAATTAGCGCATGCTAACAGTGGTGCCTCTGTTAACTTTTTCTTCAACGTTTCGAATGCTTGTCGTTATGCCTCTGACCATTTCCAATGTTTGACGTTTTTTAACATGGATGTGAGTGGTTGGGAAATAATCGCGAAATCCGGCACAAATCGTCTGTACCAAAATATGACACCCAGAAAACTTTTGATTTTCGTGATATTGGTAAGTGATTTCAAATTTGCAATTGCTCTTATTTTATCTGGATCGGTTTGAATGCCTCGATCTCTGCCGACATGACCTAAGTATTTACGTTCTTTCTTGAAAAGCTCACATTTAGCGGCATTAATCTTTAGATTCGCATTCCAAACGGCATAACTTTCCATTGATACAAGCCTTTATCAGGGACGATGAACGCGGTGTAACGACGATTATTTATAGCCATCGGTTTCTGCCAATAACCATTTTCTACGTCTAATGTGCTTATATAACTGGCCTCTCTTAATTGACTTAGGATTTGTGATATATGCCTGGTTCTGATTTCTTATTAATTTGGCGATAGTCGACACGTAGCTCTCAAGAGCTGTTCTTCCTTTCTGCGAAATTGATTGGGAAGCTATATGGGCTGTGTGATGGTACCATTAAGTGTTTTGCCAACAACTGCTCCAATGTATGATGGCTTGGGCAGCAGGTGTCCTTGACTTGTACCTTATATTCATAGGACGGTCGTCTGTCATCTTGATGTGATGTTCAATAAAGTCTGTTAAATTTTTATTACAACAGTTTTAAAAGTGCCAAAGAAATAGAAAAATATATATATAAGTTCGGTTGGCTGAAAGAACAATATCTGAAATTCAAAAAAACTAAATAATAAATAAATAATAAAAAACAAATAAAAATCATAAAAGTATTCTTTGTGTAATTCTGGATTTATCGTAGTTGTGTTTGGTTTGATTTCACGTAGTGTATTAGTAAAAATGGACGTTGTTTCTGTATTTAAAGAGTATGGCTGGCTATCAGGTCTCAGTTTTTTTAGTGGAACTTCTCTTATAATTCCACTACTCATTACCTTTTTAGGGATAGCGCCCGCTTCTGAGCGGACACTTCCATGAGATAGTAGCTTGGTCGTGACACGCCGCACCAAGTTCGGGTTGTGTACACTAGGCTGTATAACCGGCGCAGTTTAATGTGATGTTGAATTCTACGAAGAATTTTATACCATAAATAATTTCTTCGATTGCACCTAGCATTATGAAAAATATTACCTCTTCACAGTGCTCCTCTGGGTTTACTAGGCATCTGATGATTTGTTTATTGTGTGAGGCAGTCCCATTTGCGCTCGAGACTACCAGGTTTACATCTTGTTCATAGGCGCAGTTTATTTCGTTGGCTTAGCACTAGTTCATATAACAACTTGTAGCACCCGTGGCTTCTGTTGGTCATACGTTTATGTGGATTAATGCCATAAATCGCTCTGCGTGAAATCGTAGTGGTGCATAATTTCTGGGTATTGGCTCGTGGATGCCACAACCCCATTAATTAGCTTGTGCCATATAATGATTCTCATTCGTTTGTGTGCGGCAGTAATCTCTAGGGCGTATCCCAGTACGCCCGCAGATCCAACAAAAAGGTCTCTGTTGTTTTCTGCATGTTGAGGCTGGGTGACCATGCTGGCATACTGTGTTCCCATTGCTTTGACGTTAACCTTTGTTAAGCCGGCTCACGTAGTGGGTGTAGACAATTACAGTCACCAGTGTGTGTGCATTGTGTGTTTGGAATAGTTTGCGCTATTATTGACGGTCATGAATATATACACACAAAAAGAGAGGTGGTTGAAATTTGATATCAAATACCCTCACCGTTTATTTTAATCGTCTATATGTGTGTTCATTGTGGTGTTATATTGTTTGTTATATTTGTTATTTATTTTTGTTTGGCTGTATTTGTACTCATTCAGTCCTTATATACCCGTTTTATCTTTTCCTCTATCGCTATATAGGATTATTGTTCCTTTTCTCCCAATTCCACTTTGTTATTTGTTACTATTACCTGTATCGTTTTCTTCACGCCCTTTATTTGAAAGAGAAATGTCGCCTGTTTTAATTTATTTTATTTACTGTTATTTTTTTAATGTAACAATGTAATGATGTACAATCGGATTACGTTTTATTTTTGTTATATTTATTAATTTTTATTATATTTATTGCCTATATATTATTCCTTGTAACGTCTTTATCTTATTTATTTCACCCGACTGTTTTTTTGTACCTTCTATTTATACTTTTACATCTGATTTGATGTATTTTCAGTACATCTCATTTGATTTGATTTGATTTGACAGTCAGTTATTTGTTTTTGATTTGGTTTAGCGTATTGTGGTGTTTGTTTTTACGTTTCTTTAAAACTTTTCTTTCCCTCTTTTTTTTCTATGTTGTGTTTTCACTTTCTCTTTTTCATATTTTTCTTCCTTTTTGTATTATCACTGTTGATCACTGTTTTCACTGTCTTTCTTTATTTCTTTTTTGAGCGCGATAAGTATTTTATTATTCTTCTTTTTCTTCTTTTGTTCTGCTTTAAGTAGAAAAGAAAGAGAGCACTATATGTTTTATTTTTCTTTTCTGTTAGGCGCTGTTGTGTTCTTGATGCAATAATTTTTTTAGCGGTTTGTTTATAACACTTTTCGTGTTACATCCCAATTCATCTGATGTCTTTTATTTAATTATTTTTGTTATTATTATTTAATTTATTTCTCACTGTGTATTATGCCTTTTCTTCATATATATATATATATATACATATATATTAAAATTATTATTAATGTTTTTTCTTTATTTTTGTTGATTACGCACTAATTTTTATTACAATTTTTCCTTTGTACAATTTCTTTAATTTAATTTCAAGGACCATTTTTTTCAAATAATGATCAATACTCGGCGCCATGTAATAAACCTCTTGCAAAGAAGAAGAGAACAATAGTTTCGTGTAGGACTTATATTGACATTAAAGATCGTGCCGATGAGGAGAAACTGCATATGCTGGTAGGTTACTCTAGGGCACGCCATGTAGGTAACCATCGCTGCTGCTTATTTGACTGTCGCCGGCTCTTGGTGATATAATGATGATTGTACGCCTTCCTCTGAATAAGGAGGTGTCGTTTTTTTTTTGTTTTGTGCTTTGTAGGTTATATACCGAGGTAAAAACTGTCACTGCTGCTAGGCTGCTACTGGAGGAGAGATCTAGTTGACATCTTACCTTTTAATTGGCTCGCCACCGATTGCTTACCTTTCGTATAAAATGCTCACCTTTTATACTGTTTAGTTAACATTAATTTTAGTTTGAGTTGTTGCGCGATTGTCCAGTGTTGGAACATCATCATACTTATGACTGATCAGCTTTTATCAAATTGCAATAACTTTCATGTTTAGGTTAATAAAATACTTTATTAAATACCTTATCCATTTCTGCTTCTTCGTTTACAAAAATGTTTATATAGAAGTAATTTTGTAATATAGTTCACTTTAATTCAAATCGTATAAAAAAACTTAAATTGTCTTACAATAAGTGTGAGTGTGTACCTTAGAATAAATGTGAGTACAAATTATATTTAATAGATTTCATTAAAAGATTATTATCCTTATCTGCTAAAGTTAGATCATTATTAATTCAGCCTCTCTCTAAATTAATATAACTAATAATAATGTGATAATCAAAAATAATGTGGTAACTAATAATAAATAGGTAATTCTATGTTTGTGTATATAAGCAAAAATAAGCGCAAGGTGTTCATAGTTTCCCAGAAGTCAATTCTGATTTCGTGAACATATTAAGGCTAAGGCTACTGATTCCAAAGGTTGACTTAGGTAAGTAAATATTAATATCACGTATTCTCATAGTAATTGTATTTTCTTCATTCTCAGGTCATTGTGATATGTGACAGATAGGTAATATGAGATGGGAGTACTTTTGGGTGGTTCTTCCACTTTGGGTTGTTTTAGTTTAGAAGATTAATAATTATTCTTCTTTCTTTTCCGTTGTTACTGCCAGCGTCATACTGCTACATCTACATGGTGAGAGAAAAACCATATTCGAACGTTTTCCTCACGCTACCCCTTCTCACTAGCATCTGAATTCGTTGACGATAACCGTTCTTATTTTTGTAGTGTGATGTTGATATTGTCGCTTCGTACTGCTGAACTTATCTTCCATTTGTACGTTCTGTAAAGATGATAGATAAGATGTTCGAGAATTGGCTTATTAGATTGACTCGTGATTGTCTTTGGAGAGTATAAGAAATTGTGGTGGTTATAGCTATAGCGTCGTCCTCTAAGGGATGGAGGATAATTGACTAGGGTAGAATGATGAAAAGTAACCTCATCGTATAAGGCTCCCTGTAATATCCGTTCACTTTTAGTTAAATATGCTGGTGTAAATCCCATACTGGACACACTGGTATTAAGAGCGAGTGTCATTTCTTGGATATGCTCGTCTCAAAGGCGGTGATCTCCGTCATGTAGTTGTGCTACCATAGTTTTTAAAGTCCGGTCCACCCTTATGTCTGGATTTTCTTTTGGATTGTATAGTGCGGTGAATTGATGTTTGATTCTGTTTTTCTGTAGGTAGCATTATATTGCTCGATTTGTGAATTGTAAGCCATTATCATTTAACAGGACTTTTGTTGAGTCGTATCGTCGTATTATCTTTTCCCTCAAGTACATAATTACTGCTTCTGCTTAGACCCTCCATAGGGGCGTAATTTTCACCCATTTAGAAAACTCGGCAATGGTCCAAAAAAATCTAGACACACGGTGGAACATGGTTCGTCCGCAATCTTGGTCAGCATTTCCCCGGAGTGTCGTTGTTGGATAGTTTTATACCTTTGGCAAGTTTCACATTGATGCATACAGCGACATATGTTCCGAAACATTCCCTGCCAATAATAGCGCATATAAATCCTATTTATCCTTTTTCGCATTTCCAGATGTCCAGCTGTAGGTACATCGTGGATTTTCTGCACCACTCGCTGTCTCCATCAGTTAGGGATACATAATTTCTATAATATAACATCTTCCTCTCCAAAACTTGCGAGTATACGTCTATATAAGTTTTCCTCCTGGATGGCGTAATCCGGGCATTTCTATGGATTTTGCATACACCTATTTATCCATGGGTATATTTCTGACTCCTACTTGGGCGGCGTTATATCAGTCATAAGATTATATGACTTACCTAGTTGTCAAGAGAGCACGTGGGCTACTGCGATTTGTTGGTCGTGCTTATAGGCGACAGTGAAATTACATTGCTGGAGTTCAAGGGCCTATTTCGCTATTCTTCAGGTAAGACTATAAATTGCATTATGCCATTTGAATAATTGGTGGTCTGTAAAGGCGACGATTGTGTAACCCCCGAGATAGGGCCGCATATTTCTAATACCCCACAATATTGTCAAGCATTCCCGCTCTGCTGCACTATAATTACATTTTGCTTTGTTCAGGTGATGACCTGCCTATGCCATTACGTTTCCTTTGTCATCACATGTCTGTGTCAGCACTGCTCCCTATCCGCACTGTCCTATATCACCCGCGCCGGTCTGCAAAACAAATGGTTTAATAAAATCGGTGCCTCTGTTAACTTTTTCTTCAACGATGAAAGCGGTGTAGCGACGATTATTTAGAGCCATCGGTACCTGCCAATAACCATTTTCTAGGTCTAATGTGCTTATATAACCGGCCTCTCTTAATTGACCTAGGATATGTGATACGTTCGGTAGAGGGTAAGCGTCTGATTCTGATTTCTTATTAATTTGACGATAGTCGACACATAGCCCCCTTTTCTGCGGAATTGATTGAGAAGCTATATGGGTTGTGTGATGGTTCAATTAAGCGTTTAGCCAACAACTGCTCTGCTTCCCAATGTACGATGGCTTGGATAGCGGGTGTCCTTGACTTGTACCTTATTTTGATAGGACGGTCGCCTGTCACCTTGATGTGATGTTCAATCAAGTCTGTTAGGCTCGTGACCGTTTAAAATTTTGGTAACTCGACATTAAGTAATTTATTAATAATTTCATGGATTAGCTTCTGCAGTTGAACTGTGGCTTCATACGGTTCTAGATTTATCGTAGTTGTGTTTGGTTGAATTTCATGTAGTGTATTAGTAAAAGTGGGTGTAGTTTCTGTATTTAAAGAGTAAGGCTGGCTAACAAATCTCATATTTTTCAGTGGAATTTCTCTTATAATTCCACTACTCATTACCTTTTTAGGGATAGCGCCCACTTCTTGACAGACACTTCCATGAGATATGATGGCAGCTTGGTCGTGACGCGCCGCACCAAGTTCCGGTTGTGTACACTGGGCTGTATACCCGGCGGTGTGGTGTTAAATAGTATGAAGAATCTTGTACCATTTATAATTTCTTCGATTGCACCTAACATTATGAAAAATATTAGCTCTTCACAGTGCTCCTCTAGGTTTAGTAGGCATGTGATGGTTTGTTTAATGTGTTAGGCAGTCCCATTTGCGGTCGACACTACCATGTTTACACCTTGTTTATAAGCGCAGTTTATTTCGTTAGCCAAGTGGTCGTTCATATAACAACTTGTAGCACCCGTACCAATCATTGCTTCTGTTGGTCATACGTTTATGTGGATTAATGCCATAAATCGCTCTCCGTGAAATCGTAGTGGTGCATAATTTCTGGGTACTGGCTCGTGGATGCCACAACCCCATTAATTAGCTTGTGCCATATAATGATTCTCATTCATTTGTGGACGGCAGCAATCTCTGGAGCGTATCCCAGTACGCCCGCAGATCCATGTTTCTGCATGTTGAGGCTGGGTGACCATGCTCACCACAACGTTGGCATACTGTGTTCCCATTGCTTTGACGTTAACTTGAGTTGTACCTTTGTTAAGCCGGCTCACGTAATGGGTGTAGACAATTACAGTCACCAGTGTGTGTGCATTGTGTGTTTGGAATAGTTTGCGCTATTATTGACGGTCATGAATATATACACACAAAAAGAGAGGTGGTTGAAATTTGATATCAAATACCCTCACCGTTTATTTTAATCGTCTATATGTGTGTTCATTGTGGTGTTATATTGTTTGTTATATTTGTTATTTATTTTTGTTTGGCTGTATTTGTACTCATTCAGTCCTTATATACCCGTTTTATCTTTTCCTCTATCGCTATATAGGATTATTGTTCCTTTTCTCCCAATTCCACTTTGTTATTTGTTACTATTACCTGTATCGTTTTCTTCACGCCCTTTATTTGAAAGAGAAATGTAGCCTGTTTTAATTTATTTTATTTACTGTTATTTTTTTAATGTAACAATGTAATGATGTACAATCGGATTACGTTTTATTTTTGTTATATTTATTAATTTTTATTATATTTATTGCCTATATATTATTCCTTGTAACGTCTTTATCTTATTTATTTCACCCGACTGTTTTTTTGTACCTTCTATTTATACTTTTACATCTGATTTGATGTATTTTCAGTACATCTCATTTGATTTGATTTGATTTGACAGTCAGTTATTTGTTTTTGATTTGGTTTAGTGTATTGTGGTGTTTTTAAATGTGTAGGTTTTCACTTTGTTTTTACGTTTCTTTAAAACTTTTCTTTCCCTCTTTTTTTTCTATGTTGTGTTTTCACTTTCTCTTTTTCATATTTTTCTTCCTTTTTGTATTATCACTGTTGATCACTGTTTTCACTGTCTTTCTTTATTTCTTTTTTGAGCGCGATCAGTATTTTATTATTCTTCTTTTCCTTCTTTTGTTCTGCTTTAAGTAGAAAAGAAAGAGAGCACTATATGTTTTATTTTTCTTTTCTGTTAGGCGCTGTTGTGTTCTTGATGCAATAATTTTTTTAACAGTTTGTTTATAACCGTTTTCGTGTTACATCTCACTGCATATTCTGTCTTTATTTTTACTTGTTTTTGTTATTATTATTTAATTTATTTCTCACTGTGTATTATGTCTTTTATATATATATATATATAAACCGGTCTTATTGCCGGTACAGTTCACCACAATACGCATTTAAAGTAAAATGTTGTACGGGGTACTTCCATGTAGGCTTTTATTTTCATTTAATGTTTAAAAATTCACAATGTTGTTGCTGAAGAAGAAGAAGAGAACAATAGTTTCGTGTAGGACTTATATTGACATTAAAGATCGTGCCGATGAGGAGAAACTGCATATGCTGGTAGGTTACTCTAGGGCACGCCATGTAGGTAACCATCGCTGCTGCTTATTTGACTGTCGCCGGCTCTTGGTGATATAATGATGATTGTACGCCTTCCTCTGAATAAGGAGGTGTCGTTTTTTTTGTTTTGTGCTTTGTAGGTTATATACAGAGGTAAAAACTGTCACTGCTGCTAGGCTGCTACTGGAGGAGAGATCTAGTTGACATCTTACCTTTTAATTGGCTCGCCACCGATTGCTTACCTTTCGTATAAAATGCTCACCTTTTATACTGTTTAGTTAACATTAATTTTAGTTTGAGTTGTTGCGCGATTGTCCAGTGTTGGAACATCATCATACTTATGACTGATCAGCTTTTATCAAATTGCAATAACTTTCATGTTTAGGTTAATAAAATACTTTATTAAATACCTTATCCATTTCTGCTTCTTCGTTTACAAAAATGTTTATATAGAAGTAATTTTGTAATATAGTTCACTTTAATTCAAATCGTATAAAAAAACTTAAATTGTCTTACAATAAGTGTGAGTGTGTACCTTAGAATAAATGTGAGTACAAATTATATTTAATAGATTTCATTAAAAGATTATTATCCTTATCTGCTAAAGTTAGATCATTATTAATTCAGCCTCTCTCTAAATTAATATAACTAATAATAATGTGGTAATCAAAAATAATGTGGTAACTAATAATAAATAGGTAATTCTATGTTTGTGTATATAAGCAAAAATAAGCGCAAGGTGTTCATAGTTTCCCAGAAGTCAATTCTGATTTCGTGAACATATTAAGGCTAAGGCTACTGATTCCAAAGGTTGACTTAGGTAAGTAAATATTAATATCATGTATTCTCATAGTAATTGTATTTTCTTCATTCTCAGGTCATTGTGGTATGTGACAGATAGGTAATATGAGATGGGAGTACTTTTGGGTGGTTCTTCCACTTTGGGTTGTTTTAGTTTAGAAGATTAATTATTATTTTTCTTTCATTTCCGTTGTTACTGCCAGCGTCATACTGCTACATCTACATGGTGAGAGAAAAACCATATTCGAACGTTTTCCTCACTTCTCACTAGCGTCTGAATTCGTTGACGATAACCGTTCTTGTTTTTGTAGTGTGATGTTGATATTGTCGCTTCGTACTGCTGAACTTATCTTCCATTTGTACGTTCTGTAAAGATGATAGATAAGATGTTCGAGAATGGGCTTATTAGATTGACTCGTGATTGTCTTTGGAGAGTATAAGAAATTGTGGTGGTTATAGCTATAGCGTCGTCCTCTCAGGGATGGAGGATAGTTGACTAGGGTAGAATGATGAAAAGTAACCTCATCGTATAAGGCTCCCTGTAATATCCGTTCACTTTGAGTTAAATATGCTGGTGTAAATCCCATACTGGACACACTGGTATTAAGAGCGAGTGTCATTTCTTGGATATGCTCGTCTCAAAGGCGGTGATCTCCGTCATGTAGTGGTGATATCATAGTTTTTAAAGTCCGGTCCACCCTTATGTCTGGATTTTCTTTTGGATCGTATAGTGCGGTGAATTGATGTTTGATTCTGTTTTTCTGTAGGTAGCATTATATTGCTCGATTTGTGAATTGTAAGCCATTATCATTTAACAGGATCTTTGTTGAGTCGTATCGTCGTATTATCTTTTCTCTTAAGTACTTAATTACTGCTTCTGATGAGACCCTCCATAGGGGCGTAATTTTCACCCATTTAGAAAACTCGGCAATGGTCCAAAAAAATCTAGACACACGGTGGAACATGGTTCGTCCGCAATCTTGGTCAGCATTTCCCCGGAGTGCCGTTGTTGGATAGTTGGCAAGTTTCACATTGATGCATACAGCGACATATGTTCCGAAACATTCCCTGCCAATAATAGCGCATATAAATCCTATTTATCCTTTTTCGCATTTCCAGATGTCCAGCTGTAGGTACATCGTGGATTTTCTGCACCACTCGCTGTCTCCATCAGTTAGGGATACATAATTTCTATAATATAACACCTTCCTCTCCAAAACTTGCGGGTATACGTCTATATAAGTTTTCCTCCTGGATGGCGTAATCCGGGCATTTCTATGGATTTTGCATACACCTATTTATCCATGGGTATATTTCTGACTCCTACTTGGGCGGCGTTATATCAGTCATAAGATTATATGACTTACCTAGTTGTCAAGAGAGCACGTGGGCTACTACGATTTGTTGGCCTTGCTGATAGGCGACAGTGAAATTACATTGCTGGAGTTCAAGGGCCTATTTCGCTATTCTTCAGGTAAGACTATAAATTGCATTATGCCATTTGAATAATTGGTGTTCTGTAAGGGCGACGAATGTGTAACCCCCGAGATAGGGCCGCATATTTCTAATACCCCACAATATTGTCAAGCATTCCCGCTCTGCTGCACTATAATTACATTTTGCTTTGTTCAGGTGATGACCTGCCTACGCCATTACGTTTCCTTTGTCATCACATGTCTGTGTCAGCACTGCTCCTTATCCGCACTGTCCTATATCACCCGCGCCGTTCTGCAAAACAAATGGTTTAATAAAATCGGTGCCTCTGTTAACTTTTTCTTCAACGATGAAAGCGGTGTAGCGACGATTATTTAGAGCCATCGGTACCTGCCAATAACCATTTTCTAGGTCTAATGTGCTTATATAACCGGCCTCTCTTAATTGACCTAGGATATGTGATACGTTCGGTAGAGGGTAAGCGTCTGGTTCTGATTTCTTATTAATTTGGCGATAGTCGACACATAGCCCCCAAGAGCTGTTCTTCTTTTCTGCGGAATTGATTGAGAAGCTATATGGGCTGTGTGATGGTTCAATTAAGCGTTTAGCTAACAACTGCTCTGCTTCCCAATGTACGATGGCTTGGATAGCGGGTGTCCTTGACTTGTACCTTATTTTGATAGGACGGTCGCCTGTCACCTTTATGTGATGTTCAATCAAGTTTGTTAGGCTCGTGACCGTTTAAAATTTTGGTAACTCGACATTAAGTAATATATTATTAATTTCATGGATTTCTGCAGTTGAACTGTGGCTTCATACGATTCTAGATTTATCGTAGTTGTGTTTGGTTGAATTTCATGTAGTGTATTAGTAAAAGTGGATGTAGTTTCTGTATTTAAAGAGTATGGCTGGCTAACAAATCTCATATTTTTCAGTGGAATTTCTCTTATAATTCCACTACTCATTACCATTTTAGGGATAGCGCCCGCTTCTGGACAGACACTTCCATGAGATATGGTGGCAGCTTGGTCGTGAGGCACCGCAAGCTTGTGTACACTGGGCTGTATACCCGGTGTGAGTCTCAATTTGTTTTTCATAGCGTGCGGACTTGTTTACGGATACTTTTGCGCTGAAATTTAAATTGCGATTTTACCTACGTTTATAGTGAATGTGTTTTTATTTACCTGAATAGTGACACTCTATTGTATTGTTTTTGCAAAATAATAGTAAATACTGCAGGAATTGATTTATTGGTAACATTTTACCTATAACAGACTAATAGTCTCTTACGTGTTGTGAGAAGAAGAAGAAGAAGAAGAAAAAAAAAAAAAACAAAAGTGAAAGTGAATAGAATAAACTGTGGAATTCTGTTTACCTGCATTGGTGAATTTTTCTGAACACTGTTTTAAAAACAACAACAATAGTGTATTACATTGTAGTGAACTGTTTACCTGAAGTTGCCTGACTTTCCTGTAATAAATTACTTAAATAAATTGATACAATTACCTGAGGGTAATTTTAACAAACAACAGATGCCTCCGCCAAAAAAGCTGGTTGCTGGCGAGACGATTTTACCTGAGGTGACTATGTCATCTGAGGAGGAGAATAGCAGTGCGTCACAGGAGGTAAGGCAAAGAAAGGCGCCCAAGAAGAAGAAGCTGAACAGGCCAACCACTGAGGACAGTGATGCTGCGGTACAAATGCCACCCCCTGTGGTACCTGGGAAGGCAAATGCTGTTAGGAAGATGAAGGCCATTACAATGCAGTTGTATGGCCAAATGATCAAAAAGGTGGATCCAAGTGCTGTTGGATCAATGATGGCTACAGCAATGGAGTACGAGGTGCTGCTTATTGAATTGCTAGAGGAGAATGCAAAACTCAAGGGACAATTGGAGGTGATGAAAACTACGGAGCAGAATAGAGCCACCATACCAGTGGCTAAATCGGTGAATGCGGTGGCTGCTACGAAGGAGATGAAGAAGCCATTTGAAACATGGTCAGTTGTAGTGCGCAGTACTGGTGACGCTACTTCTAAGGAAGTTGTCAACAAAGTTGTTAAGGATGTTGGCCCAAGTCTTGGCGTCAGAGTACATGACGTCAAGCCAATTCGCAGTGGTGGGGCCGTAATTAGAACGCCATCAAAGGCAGAGAGGGACCGCCTTATAAAAAATGACAAATACAGAGAAGCGGGTTTGGAAGTAGCGAAAAACAAGAAGAAAGGCGTTAAGTTGAACATAAAGGGTGTCCACATGCAGATAACTCCGGATGAGCTCATGAAGAATCTGTATGAAATGAACCTGAAAGATGAATGCAGCAGTATGGAGGAATTCCAAAAGAAGGTGACACTTATCAGCAAGCCATGGGCACCCAGTGCCGATAAAACGATTGATGTCGTCATCGAAGGAGCGGCAGATTTATTGAACAAAATCGTGAGTTGTGGGCGTATTTATTGCAAGTGGTTCTCCTTCCGGGTCAGCGAAATAAATCCGGTTCCTAGCTGTTTTAGATGCCTGTCCTTCGATCATCGCGTTCGGGACTGCCGTTTAAAAAGTGACGTTTGCCGTCGGTGTGGACAAGAAGGGCATCAAGTCCGTTCTTGTCCCAATAATGTAAGCTGCCGAAATTGCACTTTCAGAGGTTTACCAGCGGACCACCTTATGATGTCATCGGTATGCCCAGTATACCGCAACCTAGCTGAGAGGGCGGCTGCTAGACACTAAAAATGGAGGTAAGAATATATCAATATAATTGTAGGCGTAGCTACTCGGTGATGGGTAATTTTAGTAGTATAATGGCAGGTAATGGTGGCAGTTTTGCTTTGTTGCAAGAGCCGTATAATGTCTCTGGTAACATCAGAGGCTTATGTAGTAATATGAAGGTATATACGGATAGCCGATGCAATTCTGCCATTGTGGTTAGAGACGTAAACGTGGACTGTACTTTAGCTATACGTAGTGACTGGGGTGTATGTGTTCACATAGCGGGAGTATTTGGTAATTTTTACCTTTGCTCTAGCTATTTTAAACATAGCGAAAACATCAGTCCGTATTTAGATTTTTTACAAAATGTATTAGAAAGGGTGGGTAATTGTCCGCTAATCATAGGGGCTGATGCTAATGCATCATCACCTCTATGGCATAGTAAAATGTCTGAATCTGGCACTGAACGTGCCAGAATAAGAGGTTATGAGTTGTCGGAATGGTGTATTGCCAACAATATTCATATTTTAAATGAGTACAGTGAGCATTACACCTTCGATACTGTTAACGGAAGAAGCGACATTGACGTGACACTAGCTAATCAAATTACCTGTAGTAATTATGGCATGAGGTGGAGGGTAATAAATGATACCGGAATTAGTGATCACAATTTGATATTGGTGACACTATGTCCGTTAAATGTCCGAAACGCACCTGTGCTTGATAACATCAAGCGCTGGCGCACTACTAATGTTGACTGGAGTCCCTTCATCTTTTATATTAAAGATGAATTTGATTCCATTAGTCTGTCCGATTATGAACGGCTCAGTATTGATGAGCGGATAGTAAAGTTATATGAAATCGTGGAGGCTGTTAGTGATGCGCACCTTGGCAGATGTCGAAAGACAAACAGCCGTGGTGTTGTGTGGTGGTCGCCTCAGCTGACTCAAAAACGTAGGGAAGTTAGGCGACTTAGAAATAGGTTTCAGGCAGCCAGAAGAACTGGCGCTGAAAATATTGACTCTTTGAAAAACAATTATAGGCGTGCATTACAAGCCTATAAGAAGTTAATAGTCCGAGCAAAAGAAGATGATTGGAAAAGGTTCGTTTCTGAAAATAGAAACGACCCGTGGGGTCGGATGCTGATTAGATGTTTGCCGACGGCATAAGTATAGTAGTGTATGTGTATTGTTATGTAGAATAGTTTTTAAAATTATTATTATTTCATATAATAACCTAGTTCTCATTACAGGTGTCTTAATGGTGGTTTCAGCATTTAGTTTAGAATTCATTGCTCAAAAGTCGGGTAATCCTTCATTGAGCAGTGAATCATACAATTTTGGCATCGGCCAATTTTTTTTTTTTTTTTTTTTTTCCAATATTATATGTGCTATCGTTATATTCTGTATAACGACCATGCACATGTGCATATTATTGCTTTATGGTCTCACCCGGAGTCCTTAAACCGGTACCACGGGATGTTGGAAGCCCCCAGAGTACGCTCTGGCCAACATATGGTGTAGGCCCCCTTGTGGGAGTATCGTGGTGGCCGTGGTGGATGTCCTCCGTCTGATGCAACATGCATGTGTATTTACATTATTATTTTATTTCTTTTCATTCCTTTTCTTTTCGTTGACACGTGCATTTTTTTTTACCCCCGCACTTAAGTTCAGACTGGGTGCCGTGTGTTTGAGCCTTCCCGGCAGGTACACACGTTAAGCCAAATCTGTACTGTATACCCGGTGTGGTGTTAAATAGTATGAAGAATCTTGTACCATTAATAATTTCTTCGATTGCACCTAACATTATGAAAAATATTAGCTCTTCACAGTGCTCCTCTAGGTTTACTAGGCATGTGATGGTTGGTTTAATGTGTTAGGCAGTCCCATTTGCGCTCGACACTACCATGTTTACACCTTGTTTATAAGCGCAGTTTATTTCGTTGGCCAAGCGGTCGTTCATATAACAACTTGTAGCACCCGTGTCTATCATTGCTTCTGTTGGTCATACGTTTATGTGGATTAATGCCATAAATCGCTCTCCGTGAAATCGTAGTGGTGTATAATTTCTGGGTATTGGCTCGTGGATGCCACAACCGCATTAATTAGCTTATGCCATATAATGATTCTCATTCGTTTGTGGGCGGCAGCAATCTCTAGGGCGTATCCCAGTACGTCCGCAGATGCAACAAAAAGGTCTCTGTTGTTTTCTGCATGTTGAGGCTGGGTGACCATGCTCACCACAACGTTGGCATACTGTGTTCCCATTGCTTTGACGTTAACTTGAGTTGTACTTTTGTTGAGCCGGCTCACGTACTGAGTGTAGACAATTACAGTCACCAGTGTGTGTGCATTGTGTGTTTGGAATAGTTTGCGCTATTATTGAGGGTCATAAATATACACACACAAAAAGAGAGGTGGTTGAAATTTGATATCAAATACCCTCACCGTTTATTTTAATCGTCTATATGTGTGTTCATTGTGGTGTTATATTGTTTGTTATATTTGTTATTTATTTTTGTTTGGCTGTATTTGTACTCATTCAGTCCTTATATACACGTTTTATCTTTTCCTCTATCGCTATATAGGATTATTGTTCCTTTTCTCCCAATTCCACTTTGTTATTTGTTACTATTACCTGTATCGTTTTCTTCACGCCCTTTATTTGAAAGAGAAATGTAGCCTGTTTTAATTTATTTTATTTACTGTTATTTTTTTAATGTAACAATGTAATGATGTACAATCGGATTACGTTTTATTTTTGTTATATTTATTAATTTTTATTATATATATTGCCTTTATATTATTCCTTGTAACGTCTTTATCTTATTTATTTCACCCGACTGTTTTTTTGTACCTTCTATTTATACTTTTACATCTGATTTGATGTATTTTCAGTACATCTCATTTGATTTGATTTGATTTGACAGTCAGTTATTTGTTTTTGATTTGGTTTAGCGTATTGTGGTGTTTGTTTTTACGTTTCTTTAAAACTTTTCTTTCCCTCTTTTTTTTCTATGTTGTGTTTTCACTTTCTCTTTTTCATATTTTTCTTCCTTTTTGTATTATCACTGTTGATCACTGTTTTCACTGTCTTTCTTTATTTCTTTTTTGAGCGCGATAAGTATTTTATTATTCTTCTTTTTCTTCTTTTGTTCTGCTTTAAGTAGAAAAGAAAGAGAGCACTATATGTTTTATTTTTCTTTTCTGTTAGGCGCTGTTGTGTTCTTGATGCAATAATTTTTTTAGCGGTTTGTTTATAACACTTTTCGTGTTACATCCCAATTCATCTGATGTCTTTTATTTAATTATTTTTGTTATTATTATTTAATTTATTTCTCACTGTGTATTATGCCTTTTCTTCATATATATATATATATATACATATATATTAAAATTATTATTATTGTTTTTTCTTTATTTTTGTTGATTACGCACTAATTTTTATTACAATTTTTCCTTTGTACAATTTCTTTAATTTAATTTCAAGGACCATTTTTTTCAAATAATGATCAATACTCGGCGCCATGTAATAAACCTCTTGCAAAGAAGAAGAGAACAATAGTTTCGTGTAGGACTTATATTGACATTAAAGATCGTGCCGATGAGGAGAAACTGCATATGCTGGTAGGTTACTCTAGGGCACGCCATGTAGGTAACCATCGCTGCTGCTTATTTGACTGTCGCCGGCTCTTGGTGATATAATGATGATTGTACGCCTTCCTCTGAATAAGGAGGTGTCGTTTTTTTTTTGTTTTGTGCTTTGTAGGTTATATACCGAGGTAAAAACTGTCACTGCTGCTAGGCTGCTACTGGAGGAGAGATCTAGTTGACATCTTACCTTTTAATTGGCTCGCCACCGATTGCTTACCTTTCGTATAAAATGCTCACCTTTTATACTGTTTAGTTAACATTAATTTTAGTTTGAGTTGTTGCGCGATTGTCCAGTGTTGGAACATCATCATACTTATGACTGATCAGCTTTTATCAAATTGCAATAACTTTCATGTTTAGGTTAATAAAATACTTTATTAAATACCTTATCCATTTCTGCTTCTTCGTTTACAAAAATGTTTATATAGAAGTAATTTTGTAATATAGTTCACTTTAATTTAAATCGTATAAAAAAACTTAAATTGTCTTACAATAAGTGTGAGTGTGTACCTTAGAATAAATGTGAGTACAAATTATATTTAATAGATTTCATTAAAAGATTATTATCCTTATCTGCTAAAGTTAGATCATTATTAATTCAGCCTCTCTCTAAATTAATATAACTAATAATAATGTGGTAATCAAAAATAATGTGGTAACTAATAATAAATAGGTAATTCTATGTTTGTGTATATAAGCAAAAATAAGCGCAAGGTGTTCATAGTTTCCCAGAAGTCAATTCTGATTTCGTGAACATATTAAGGCTAAGGCTACTGATTCCAAAGGTTGACTTAGGTAAGTAAATATTAATATCACGTATTCTCATAGTAATTGTATTTTCTTCATTCTCAGGTCATTGTGATATGTGACAGATAGGTAATATGAGATGGGAGTACTTTTGGGTGGTTCTTCCACTTTGGGTTGTTTTAGTTTAGAAGATTAATAATTATTCTTCTTTCTTTTCCGTTGTTACTGCCAGCGTCATACTGCTACATCTACATGGTGAGAGAAAAACCATATTCGAACGTTTTCCTCACGCTACCCCTTCTCACTAGCATCTGAATTCGTTGACGATAACCGTTCTTATTTTTGTAGTGTGATGTTGATATTGTCGCTTCGTACTGCTGAACTTATCTTCCATTTGTACGTTCTGTAAAGATGATAGATAAGATGTTCGAGAATGGGCTTATTAGATTGACTCGTGATTGTCTTTGGAGAGTATAAGAAATTGTGGTGGTTATAGCTATAGCGTCGTCCTCTCAGGGATGGAGGATAGTTGACTAGGGTAGAATGATGAAAAGTAACCTCATCGTATAAGGCTCCCTGTAATATCCGTTCACTTTGAGTTAAATATGCTGGTGTAAATCCCATACTGGACACACTGGTATTAAGAGCGAGTGTATTTTCTTGGATATGCTCGTCTCAAAGGCGGTGATCTCCGTCATGTAGTTGTGCTATCATAGTTTTTAAAGTCCGGTCCACCCTTATGTCTGGATTTTCTTTTGGATCGTATAGTGCGGTGAATTGATGTTTGATTCTGTTTTTCTGTAGGTAGCATTATATTGCTCGATTTGTGAATTGTAAGCCATTATCATTTAACAGGACCTTTGTTGAGTCGTATCGTCGTATTATCGTTTCCCTCAAGTACTTAATTACTGCTTCTGATGAGACCCTCCATAGGGGCGTAATTTTCACCCATTTAGAAAACTCGGCAATGGTCCAAAAAAATCTAGACACACGGTGGAACATGGTTCGTCCGCAATCTTGGTCAGCATTTCCCCGGAGTGTCGTTGTTGGATAGTTTTATACCTTTGGCAAGTTTCACATTGATGTATGTTCCGAAACATTCCCTGCCAGCAATAGCGCATATAAATCCTATTTATCCTTTTTCGCATTTCCAGATGTCCAGCTGTAGGTACATCGTCGATTTTCTGCACCACTCGCTGTCTCCATCAGTTAGGGATACATAATTTCTACAATATAACACCTTCCTCTCCAAAACTTGCGGGTATACGTCTATATAAGTTTCCATCCTGGATGGCGTAATCCGGATATTTCTATGGATTTTGCATACACCTATTTATCCATGGGTATATATTTGACTCCTACTTGGGCGGCGTTATATCAGTCACAAGATAATATGACTCACCTGCTTGTCAAGAGAGCATGTTGGTTACTACGTTTTGTTGGCCTTGCTGATAGGCGACAGTGAAAATACATTGCTGGAGTTCAAGGGCCTATTTCGCTATTCTCCCGGTAAGATTATCAATTGCATTATGTCATTTGAATGATTGGTGATCTGTAAGGACGACGAATTTGTAACCCTCCAGATAGGGTCGCATATTTCTAATACCCTACTGTATTGCCAGGCATTCCCGCCCTGCTGCACTATAATTACATTGTGCTTTGTTCAGGTGATAACTTGCCTACGCTATTACGTTTTCTTTGTCATCACATGTCTGTGTCAGCACTGCTCCCTATCAGCACTGTCCTGTATCACCCGCGTCGGTCTGCAAAACAAATGGTTTATTAAAATTAGCGCATGCTAACAGTGGTGCCTCTGTTAACTTTTTCTTCAACGTTTCGAATGCTTGTCGTTATGCCTCTGACCATTTCCAATGTTTGACGTTTTTTAACATGGATGTGAGTGGTTGGGAAATAATCGCGAAATCCGGCACAAATCGTCTGTACCAAAATATGACACCCAGAAAACTTTTGATTTTCCTGATATTGGTAAGTGATTTCAAATTTGCAATTGCTCTTATTTTATCTGGATCGGTTTGAATGCCTCGATCTCTGACGACATGACCTAAGTATTTACGTTCTTTCTTGAAAAGCTCACATTTAGCGGCATTAATCTTTAGATTCGCATTCCAAACGGCATAACTTTCTATTGATACAAGCCTTTATCAGGGACGATGAACGCGGTGTAACAACGATTATTTATAGCCATCGGTTTCTGCCAATAACCATTTTCTACGTCTAATGTGCTTATATAACTGGCCTCTCTTAATTGACTTAGGATTTGTGATATATGCCTGGTTCTGATTTCTTATTAATTTGGCGATAGTCGACACGTAGCTCCCAAGAGCTGTTCTTCCTTTCTGCGAAATTGATTGGGAAGCTATATGGGCTGTGTGATGGTACCATTAAGTGTTTTGCCAACAACTGCTCCAATGTATGATGGCTTGGGCAGCAGGTGTCCTTGACTTGTACCTTATATTCATAGGACGGTCGTCTGTCATCTTGATGTGATGTTCAATAAAGTCTGTTAGACCCGTGACTGTTTGAAGTTTTGGTAACTGGACTTTAAGATTCTCATTAATAGTTTTTTGGGCTTATTGTGTACCGTACACTTTTATTGTATTATGGTTATTTACTACTTTATACATATATTACGTGTTACTATTAACATTTATGCTAAATATCATGACAGCTTAAATTTTTATTACAACAGTTTTAAAAGTGCCAAAGAAATAGAAAAATATATATATAAGTTCGGTTGGCTGAAAGAACAATATCTGAAATTCAAAAAAACTAAATAATAAATAAATAATAAAAAACAAATAAAAATCATAAAAGTATTCTTTGTGTGATTCTGGATTTATCGTAGTTGTGTTTGGTTTGATTTCACGTAGTGTATTAGTAAAAATGGACGTTGTTTCTGTATTTAAAGAGTATGGCTGGCTATCAGGTCTCAGTTTTTTTAGTGGAACTTCTCTTATAATTCCACTACTCATTACCTTTTTAGGGATAGCGCCCGCTTCTGAGCGGACACTTCCATGAGATAGTAGCTTGGTCGTGACACGCCGCACCAAGTTCGGGTTGTGTACACTAGGCTGTACAACCGGCGTAGTTTAATGTGATGTTGAATTCTACGAAGAATTTTATACCATAAATAATTTCTTCGATTGCACCTAGCATTATGAAAAATATTACTTCTTCACAGTGCTCCTCTGGGTTTACTAGGCATCTGATGATTTGTTTATTGTGTGAGGCAGTCCCATTTGCGCTCGAGACTACCAGGTTTACATCTTGTTCATAGGCGCAGTTTATTTCGTTGGCTTAGCGCTAGTTCATATAACAACTTGTAGCACCCGTGGCTTCTGTTGGTCATACGTTTATGTGGATTAATGCCATAAATCGCTCTGCGTGAAATCGTAGTGGTGCATAATTTCTGGGTATTGGCTCGTGGATGCCACAACCGCATTAATTAGCTTGTGCCATATAATGATTCTCATTCGTTTGTGTGCGGCAGTAATCTCTAGGGCGTATCCCAGTACGCCCGCAGATCCAACAAAAAGGTCTCTGTTGTTTTCTGCATGTTGAGGCTGGGTGACCATGCTGGCATACTGTGTTCCCATTGCTTTGACGTTAACTTGAGTTGTACCTTTGTTAAGCCGGCTCACGTAGTGGGTGTAGACAATTACAGTCACCAGTGTGTGTGCATTGTGTGTTTGGAATAGTTTGCGCTATTATTGACGGTCATGAATATATACACACAAAAAGAGAGGTGGTTGAAATTTAATATCAAATACCCTCACCGTTTATTTTAATCGTCTATATGTGTGTTCATTGTGGTGTTATATTGTTTGTTATATTTGTTATTTATTTTTGTTTGGCTGTATTTGTACTTATTCAGTCCCTATATACCCGTTTTATCTTTTCCTCTATCGCTATATAGGATTATTGTTCCTTTTCTCCCAATTCCACTTTGTTATTTGTTACTATTACCTGTATCGTTTTCTTCACGCCCTTTATTTGAAAGAGAAATGTAGCCTGTTTTAATTTATTTTATTTACTGTTATTTTTTTAATGTAACAATGTAATGATGTACAATCGGATTACGTTTTATTTTTGTTATATTTATTAATTTTTATTATATATATTGCCTTTATATTATTCCTTGTAACGTCTTTATCTTATTTATTTCACCCGACTGTTTTTTTGTACCTTCTATTTATACTTTTACATCTGATTTGATGTATTTTCAGTACATCTCATTTGATTTGATTTGATTTGACAGTCAGTTATTTGTTTTTGATTTGGTTTAGCGTATTGTGGTGTTTGTTTTTACGTTTCTTTAAAACTTTTCTTTCCCTCTTTTTTTTCTATGTTGTGTTTTCACTTTCTCTTTTTCATATTTTTCTTCCTTTTTGTATTATCACTGTTGATCACTGTTTTCACTGTCTTTCTTTATTTCTTTTTTGAGCGCGATAAGTATTTTATTATTCTTCTTTTTCTTCTTTTGTTCTGCTTTAAGTAGAAAAGAAAGAGAGCACTATATGTTTTATTTTTCTTTTCTGTTAGGCGCTGTTGTGTTCTTGATGCAATAATTTTTTTAGCGGTTTGTTTATAACACTTTTCGTGTTACATCCCAATTCATCTGATGTCTTTTATTTAATTATTTTTGTTATTATTATTTAATTTATTTCTCACTGTGTATTATGCCTTTTCTTCATATATATATATATATATATACATATATATTAAAATTATTATTATTGTTTTTTCTTTATTTTTGTTGATTACGCACTAATTTTTATTACAATTTTTCCTTTGTACAATTTCTTTAATTTAATTTCAAGGACCATTTTTTTCAAATAATGATCAATACTCGGCGCCATGTAATAAACCTCTTGCAAAGAAGAAGAGAACAATAGTTTCGTGTAGGACTTATATTGACATTAAAGATCGTGCCGATGAGGAGAAACTGCATATGCTGGTAGGTTACTCTAGGGCACGCCATGTAGGTAACCATCGCTGCTGCTTATTTGACTGTCGCCGGCTCTTGGTGATATAATGATGATTGTACGCCTTCCTCTGAATAAGGAGGTGTCGTTTTTTTTTTTGTTTTGTGCTTTGTAGGTTATATACCGAGGTAAAAACTGTCACTGCTGCTAGGCTGCTACTGGAGGAGAGATCTAGTTGACATCTTACCTTTTAATTGGCTCGCCACCGATTGCTTACCTTTCGTATAAAATGCTCACCTTTTATACTGTTTAGTTAACATTAATTTTAGTTTGAGTTGTTGCGCGATTGTCCAGTGTTGGAACATCATCATACTTATGACTGATCAGCTTTTATCAAATTGCAATAACTTTCATGTTTAGGTTAATAAAATACTTTATTAAATACCTTATCCATTTCTGCTTCTTCGTTTACAAAAATGTTTATATAGAAGTAATTTTGTAATATAGTTCACTTTAATTCAAATCGTATAAAAAAACTTAAATTGTCTTACAATAAGTGTGAGTGTGTACCTTAGAATAAATGTGAGTACAAATTATATTTAATAGATTTCATTAAAAGATTATTATCCTTATCTGCTAAAGTTAGATCATTATTAATTCAGCCTCTCTCTAAATTAATATAACTAATAATAATGTGGTAATCAAAAATAATGTGGTAACTAATAATAAATAGGTAATTCTATGTTTGTGTATATAAGCAAAAATAAGCGCAAGGTGTTCATAGTTTCCCAGAAGTCAATTCTGATTTCGTGAACATATTAAGGCTAAGGCTACTGATTCCAAAGGTTGACTTAGGTAAGTAAATATTAATATCACGTATTCTCATAGTAATTGTATTTTCTTCATTCTCAGGTCATTGTGGTATGTGACAGATAGGTAATATGAGATGGGAGTACTTTTGGGTGGTTCTTCCACTTTGGGTTGTTTTAGTTTAGAAGATTAATTATTATTTTTCTTTCTTTTCCGTTGTTACTGCCAGCGTCATACTGCTACATCTACATGGTGAGAGAAAAACCATATTCGAACGTTTTCCTCACTTCTCACTAGCGTCTGAATTCGTTGACGATAACCGTTCTTATTTTTGTAGTGTGATGTTGATATTGTCGCTTCGTACTGCTGAACTTATCTTCCATTTGTACGTTCTGTAAAGATGAAAGATAAGATGTTCGAGAATGGGCTTATTAGATTGACTCGTGATTGTCTTTGGAGAGTATAAGAAATTGTGGTGGTTATAGCTATAGCGTCGTCCTCTCAGGGATGGAGGATAGTTGACTAGGGTAGCATGATGAAAAGTAACCTCATCGTATAAGGCTCCCTGTAATATCCGTTCACTTTGAGTTAAATATGCTGGTGTAAATCCCATACTGGACACACTGGTATTAAGAGCGAGTGTCATTTCTTGGATATGCTCGTCTCAAAGGCGGTGATCTCCGTCATGTAGTTGTGATATCATAGTTTTTAAAGTCCGGTCCACCCTTATGTCTGGATTTTCTTTTGGATCGTATAGTGCGGTGAATTGATGTTTGATTCTGTTTTTCTGTAGGTAGCATTATATTGCTCGATTTGTGAATTGTAAGCCATTATCATTTAACAGGATCTTTGTTGAGTCGTATCGTCGTATTATCTTTTCTCTTAAGTACTTAATTACTGCTTCTGATGAGACCCTCCATAGGGGCGTAATTTTCACCCATTTAGAAAACTCGGCAATGGTCCAAAAAAATCTAGACACACGGTGGAACATGGTTCGTCCGCAATCTTGGTCAGCATTTCCCCGGAGTGTCGTTGTTGGATAGTTTTATACCTTTGGCAAGTTTCACATTGATGTATGTTCCGAAACATTCCCTGCCAGCAATAGCGCATATAAATCCTATTTATCCTTTTTCGCATTTCCAGATGTCCAGCTGTAGGTACATCGTCGATTTTCTGCACCACACGCTGTCTCCATCAGTTAGGGATACATAATTTCTACAATATAGCACCTTCCTCTCCAAAACTTGCGGGTATACGTCTATATAAGTTTCCCTCCTGGATGGCGTAATCCGGATATTTCTATGGACTTTGCATACAACTATTTATCCATGGGTATATTTCTGACTCCTACTTGGGCGGCGTTATATCAGTCACAAGATTATACGACTCACCTGGTTGTCGAGAGAGCATGTGGGTTTCTACGTTTTGTTGGCCTTGCTGATAGGCGACAGTGAAATTACATTGCTGGAGTTCAAGGGCCCATTTCGCTATTCTCCCGGTAAGATTATCAATTGCATTATGTCATTTGAATGATTGGTGATCTGTAAAGACGACGAATTTGTAACCCTCCAGATAGGGTCGCATATTTCTAATACCCTACTGTATTGCCAGGCATTCCCGCCCTGCTGCACTATAATTACATTGTGCTTTGTTCAGGTGATAACTTGCCTACGCTATTACGTTTTCTTTGTCATCACATGTCTGTGTCAGCACTGCTCACTATCAGCACTGTCCTGTATCACCCGCGTCGGTCTGCAAAACAAATGGCTTATTAAAATTAGCGCATGCTAACAGTGGTGCCTCTGTTAACTTTTTCTTCAACGTTTCGAATGCTTGTCGTTATGCCTCTGACCATTTCCAATGTTTGACGTTTTTTAACATGGATGTGAGTGGTTGGGAAATAATCGCGAAATCCGGCACAAATCGTCTGTACCAAAATATGACACCCAGAAAACTTTTGATTTTCCTGATATTGGTAAGTGATTTCAAATTTGCAATTGCTCTTATTTTATCTGGATCGGTTTGAATGCCTCGATCTCTGACGACATGACCTAAGTATTTACGTTCTTTCTTGAAAAGCTCACATTTAGCGGCATTAATCTTTAGATTCGCATTCCAAACGGCATAACTTTCTATTGATACAAGCCTTTATCAGGGACGATGAACGCGGTGTAACAACGATTATTTATAGCCATCGGTTTCTGCCAATAACCATTTTCTACGTCTAATGTGCTTATATAACTGGCCTCTCTTAATTGACTTAGGATTTGTGATATATGCCTGGTTCTGATTTCTTATTAATTTGGCGATAGTCGACACGTAGCTCCCAAGAGCTGTTCTTCCTTTCTGCGAAATTGATTGGGAAGCTATATGGGCTGTGTGATGGTACCATTAAGTGTTTTGCCAACAACTGCTCCAATGTATGATGGCTTGGGCAGCAGGTGTCCTTGACTTGTACCTTATATTCATAGGACGGTCGTCTGTCATCTTGATGTGATGTTCAATAAAGTCTGTTAGACCCGTGACTGTTTGAAGTTTTGGTAACTGGACTTTAAGATTCTTATTAATAGTTTTTTGGGCTTATTGTGTACCGTACACTTTTATTGTATTATGGTTATTTACTACTTTATACATATATTACGTGTTACTATTAACATTTATGCTAAATATCATGACAGCTTAAATTTTTATTACAACAATTTTAAAAGTGCCAAAGAAATAGAAAAATATATATATAAGTTCGGTTGGCTGAAAGAACAATATCTGAAATTCAAAAAAACTAAATAATAAATAAATAATAAAAAACAAATAAAAATCATAAAAGTATTCTTTTTGTGATTCTGGATTTATCGTAGTTGTGTTTGGTTTGATTTCACGTAGTGTATTAGTAAAAATGGACGTTGTTTCTGTATTTAAAGAGTATGGCTGGCTATCAGGTCTGAGTTTTTTTAGTGGAACTTCTCTTATAATTCCACTACTCATTACCTTTTTAGGGATAGCGCCCGCTTCTGAGCGGACACTTCCATGAGATAGTAGCTTGGTCGTGACACGCCGCACCAAGTTCGGGTTGTGTACACTAGGCTGTATAACCGGCGTAGTTTAATGTGATGTTGAATTCTACGAAGAATTTTATACCATAAATAATTTCTTCGATTGCACCTAGCATTATGAAAAATATTACCTCTTCACAGTGCTCCTCTGGGTTTACTAGGCATCTGATGATTTGTTTATTGTGTGAGGCAGTCCCATTTGCGCTCGAGACTACCAGGTTTACATCTTGTTCATAGGCGCAGTTTATTTCGTTGGCTTAGCGCTAGTTCATATAACAACTTGTAGCACCCGTGGCTTCTGTTGGTCATACGTTTATGTGGATTAATGCCATAAATCGCTCTGCGTGAAATCGTAGTGGTGCATAATTTCTGGGTATTGGCTCGTGGATGCCACAACCGCATTAATTAGCCTGTGCCATATAATGATTCTCATTCGTTTGTGTGCGGCAGTAATCTCTAGGGCGTATCCCAGTACGCCCGCAGATCCAACAAAAAGGTCTCTGTTGTTTTCTGCATGTTGAGGCTGGGTGACCATGCTGGCATACTGTGTTCCCATTGCTTTGACGTTAACTTGAGTTGTACCTTTGTTAAGCCGGCTCACGTAGTGGGTGTAGACAATTACAGTCACCAGTGTGTGTGCATTGTGTGTTTGGAATAGTTTGCGCTATTATTGACGGTCATGAATATATACACACAAAAAGAGAGGTGGTTGAAATTTAATATCAAATACCCTCACCGTTTATTTTAATCGTCTATATGTGTGTTCATTGTGGTGTTATATTGTTTGTTATATTTGTTATTTATTTTTGTTTGGCTGTATTTGTACTCATTCAGTCCTTATATACCCGTTTTATCTTTTCCTCTATCGCTATATAGGATTATTGTTCCTTTTCTCCCAATTCCACTTTGTTATTTGTTACTATTACCTGTATCGTTTTCTTCACGCCCTTTATTTGAAAGAGAAATGTCGCCTGTTTTAATTTATTTTATTTACTGTTATTTTTTTAATGTAACAATGTAATGATGTACAATCGGATTACGTTTTATTTTTGTTATATTTATTAATTTTTATTATATTTATTGCCTATATATTATTCCTTGTAACGTCTTTATCTTATTTATTTCACCCGACTGTTTTTTTGTACCTTCTATTTATACTTTTACATCTGATTTGATGTATTTTCAGTACATCTCATTTGATTTGATTTGATTTGACAGTCAGTTATTTGTTTTTGATTTGGTTTAGTGTATTGTGGTGTTTTTAAATGTGTAGGTTTTCACTTTGTTTTTACGTTTCTTTAAAACTTTTCTTTCCCTCTTTTTTTTCTATGTTGTGTTTTCACTTTCTCTTTTTCATATTTTTCTTCCTTTTTGTATTATCACTGTTGATCACTGTTTTCACTGTCTTTCTTTATTTCTTTTTTGAGCGCGATCAGTATTTTATTATTCTTCTTTTCCTTCTTTTGTTCTGCTTTAAGTAGAAAAGAAAGAGAGCACTATATGTTTTATTTTTCTTTTCTGTTAGGCGCTGTTGTGTTCTTGATGCAATAATTTTTTTAACAGTTTGTTTATAACCGTTTTCGTGTTACATCTCACTGCATATTCTGTCTTTATTTTTACTTGTTTTTGTTATTATTATTTAATTTATTTCTCACTGTGTATTATGTCTTTTATATATATATATATATAAACCGGTCTTATTGCCGGTACAGTTCACCACAATACGCATTTAAAGTAAAATGTTGTACGGGGTACTTCCATGTAGGCTTTTATTTTCATTTAATGTTTAAAAATTCACAATGTTGTTGCTGAAGAAGAAGAAGAGAACAATAGTTTCGTGTAGGACTTATATTGACATTAAAGATCGTGCCGATGAGGAGAAACTGCATATGCTGGTAGGTTACTCTAGGGCACGCCATGTAGGTAACCATCGCTGCTGCTTATTTGACTGTCGCCGGCTCTTGGTGATATAATGATGATTGTACGCCTTCCTCTGAATAAGGAGGTGTCGTTTTTTTTTGTTTTGTGCTTTGTAGGTTATATACAGAGGTAAAAACTGTCACTGCTGCTAGGCTGCTACTGGAGGAGAGATCTAGTTGACATCTTACCTTTTAATTGGCTCGCCACCGATTGCTTACCTTTCGTATAAAATGCTCACCTTTTATACTGTTTAGTTAACATTAATTTTAGTTTGAGTTGTTGCGCGATTGTCCAGTGTTGGAACATCATCATACTTATGACTGATCAGCTTTTATCAAATTGCAATAACTTTCATGTTTAGGTTAATAAAATACTTTATTAAATACCTTATCCATTTCTGCTTCTTCGTTTACAAAAATGTTTATATAGAAGTAATTTTGTAATATAGTTCACTTTAATTCAAATCGTATAAAAAAACTTAAATTGTCTTACAATAAGTGTGAGTGTGTACCTTAGAATAAATGTGAGTACAAATTATATTTAATAGATTTCATTAAAAGATTATTATCCTTATCTGCTAAAGTTAGATCATTATTAATTCAGCCTCTCTCTAAATTAATATAACTAATAATAATGTGGTAATCAAAAATAATGTGGTAACTAATAATAAATAGGTAATTCTATGTTTGTGTATATAAGCAAAAATAAGCGCAAGGTGTTCATAGTTTCCCAGAAGTCAATTCTGATTTCGTGAACATATTAAGGCTAAGGCTACTGATTCCAAAGGTTGACTTAGGTAAGTAAATATTAATATCATGTATTCTCATAGTAATTGTATTTTCTTAATTCTCAGGTCATTGTGGTATGTGACAGATAGGTAATATGAGATGGGAGTACTTTTGGGTGGTTCTTCCACTTTGGGTTGTTTTAGTTTAGAAGATTAATTATTATTTTTCTTTCTTTTCCGTTGTTACTGCCAGCGTCATACTGCTACATCTACATGGTGAGAGAAAAACCATATTCGAACGTTTTCCTCACTTCTCACTAGCGTCTGAATTCGTTGACGATAACCGTTCTTGTTTTTGTAGTGTGATGTTGATATTGTCGCTTCGTACTGCTGAACTTATCTTCCATTTGTACGTTCTGTAAAGATGATAGATAAGATGTTCGAGAATGGGCTTATTAGATTGACTCGTGATTGTCTTTGGAGAGTATAAGAAATTGTGGTGGTTATAGCTATAGCGTCGTCCTCTCAGGGATGGAGGATAGTTGACTAGGGTTGAATGATGAAAAGTAACCTCATCGTATAAGGCTCCCTGTAATATCCGTTCACTTTGAGTTAAATATGCTGGTGTAAATCCCATACTGGACACACTGGTATTAAGAGCGAGTGTCATTTCTTGGATATGCTCGTCTCAAAGGCGGTGATCTCCGTCATGTAGTGGTGATATCATAGTTTTTAAAGTCCGGTCCACCCTTATGTCTGGATTTTCTTTTGGATCGTATAGTGCGGTGAATTGATGTTTGATTCTGTTTTTCTGTAGGTAGCATTATATTGCTTGATTTGTGAATTGTAAGCCATTATCATTTAACAGGATCTTTGTTGAGTCGTATCGTCGTATTATCTTTTCTCTTAAGTACTTAATTACTGCTTCTGATGAGACCCTCCATAGGGGCGTAATTTTCACCCATTTAGAAAACTCGGCAATGGTCCAAAAAAATCTAGACACACGGTGGAACATGGTTCGTCCGCAATCTTGGTCAGCATTTCCCCGGAGTGCCGTTGTTGGATAGTTGGCAAGTTTCACATTGATGCATACAGCGACATATGTTCCGAAACATTCCCTGCCAATAATAGCGCATATAAATCCTATTTATCCTTTTTCGCATTTCCAGATGTCCAGCTGTAGGTACATCGTGGATTTTCTGCACCACTCGCTGTCTCCATCAGTTAGGGATACATAATTTCTATAATATAACACCTTCCTCTCCAAAACTTGCGGGTATACGTCTATATAAGTTTTCCTCCTGGATGGCGTAATCCGGGCATTTCTATGGATTTTGCATACACCTATTTATCCATGGGTATATTTCTGACTCCTACTTGGGCGGCGTTATATCAGTCATAAGATTATATGACTTACCTAGTTGTCAAGAGAGCACGTGGGCTACTACGATTTGTTGGCCTTGCTGATAGGCGACAGTGAAATTACATTGCTGGAGTTCAAGGGCCTATTTCGCTATTCTTCAGGTAAGACTATAAATTGCATTATGCCATTTGAATAATTGGTGTTCTGTAAGGGCGACGAATGTGTAACCCCCGAGATAGGGCCGCATATTTCTAATACCCCACAATATTGTCAAGCATTCCCGCTCTGCTGCACTATAATTACATTTTGCTTTGTTCAGGTGATGACCTGCCTACGCCATTACGTTTCCTTTGTCATCACATGTCTGTGTCAGCACTGCTCCTTATCCGCACTGTCCTATATCACCCGCGCCGGTCTGCAAGACAAATGGTTTAATAAAATCGGTGCCTCTGTTAACTTTTTCTTCAACGATGAAAGCGGTGTAGCGACGATTATTTAGAGCCATCGGTACCTGCCAATAACCATTTTCTAGGTCTAATGTGCTTATATAACCGGCCTCTCTTAATTGACCTAGGATATGTGATACGTTCGGTAGAGGGTACGCGTCTGGTTCTGATTTCTTATTAATTTGGCGATAGTCGACACATAGCCCCCAAGAGCTGTTCTTCTTTTCTGCGGAATTGATTGAGAAGCTATATGGGCTGTGTGATGGTTCAATTAAGCGTTTAGCCAACAACTGCTCTGCTTCCCAAAGTACGATGGCTTGGATAGCGGGTGTCCTTGACTTGTACCTTATTTTGATAGGACGGTCGCCTGTCACCTTTATGTGATGTTCAATCAAGTTTGTTAGGCTCGTGACCGTTTAAAATTTTGGTAACTCGACATTAAGTAATATATTATTAATTTCATGGATTTCTGCAGTTGAACTGTGGCTTCATACGATTCTAGATTTATCGTAGTTGTGTTTGGTTGAATTTCATGTAGTGTATTAGTAAAAGTGGATGTAGTTTCTGTATTTAAAGAGTATGGCTGGCTAACAAATCTCATATTTTTCAGTGGAATTTCTCTTATAATTCCACTACTCATTACCATTTTAGGGATAGCGCCCGCTTCTGGACAGACACTTCCATGAGATATGGTGGCAGCTTGGTCGTGAGGCACCGCAAGCTTGTGTACACTGGGCTGTATACCCGGTGTGAGTCTCAATTTGTTTTTCATAGCGTGCGGACTTGTTTACGGATACTTTTGCGCTGAAATTTAAATTGCGATTTTACCTACGTTTATAGTGAATGTGTTTTTATTTACCTGAATAGTGACACTCTATTGTATTGTTTTTGCAAAATAATAGTAAATACTGCAGGAATTGATTTATTGGTAACATTTTACCTATAACAGACTAATAGTCTCTTACGTGTTGTGAGAAGAAGAAGAAGAAGAAGAAGAAAAAAAAAAAAACAAAAGTGAAAGTGAATAGAATAAACTGTGGAATTCTGTTTACCTGCATTGGTGAATTTTTCTGAACACTGTTTTAAAACAACAACAATAGTGTATTACATTGTAGTGAACTGTTTACCTGAAGTTGCCTGACTTTCCTGTAATAAATTACTTAAATAAATTGATACAATTACCTGAGGGTAATTTTAACAAACAACAGATGCCTCCGCCAAAAAAGCTGGTTGCTGGCGAGACGATTTTACCTGAGGTGACTATGTCATCTGAGGAGGAGAATAGCAGTGCGTCACAGGAGGTAAGGCAAAGAAAGGCGCCCAAGAAGAAGAAGCTGAACAGGCCAACCACTGAGGACAGTGATGCTGCGGTACAAATGCCACCCCCTGTGGTACCTGGGAAGGCAAATGCTGTTAGGAAGATGAAGGCCATTACAATGCAGTTGTATGGCCAAATGATCAAAAAGGTGGATCCAAGTGCTGTTGGATCAATGATGGCTACAGCAATGGAGTACGAGGTGCTGCTTATTGAATTGCTAGAGGAGAATGCAAAACTCAAGGGACAATTGGAGGTGATGAAAACTACGGAGCAGAATAGAGCCACCATACCAGTGGCTAAATCGGTGAATGCGGTGGCTGCTACGAAGGAGATGAAGAAGCCATTTGAAACATGGTCAGTTGTAGTGCGCAGTACTGGTGACGCCACTTCTAAGGAAGTTGTCAACAAAGTTGTTAAGGATGTTGGCCCAAGTCTTGGCGTCAGAGTACATGACGTCAAGCCAATTCGCAGTGGTGGGGCCGTAATTAGAACGCCATCAAAGGCAGAGAGGGACCGCCTTATAAAAAATGACAAATACAGAGAAGCGGGTTTGGAAGTAGCGAAAAACAAGAAGAAAGGCGTTAAGTTGAACATAAAGGGTGTCCACATGCAGATAACTCCGGATGAGCTCATGAAGAATCTGTATGAAATGAACCTGAAAGATGAATGCAGCAGTATGGAGGAATTCCAAAAGAAGGTGACACTTATCAGCAAGCCATGGGCACCCAGTGCCGATAAAACGATTGATGTCGTCATCGAAGGAGCGGCAGATTTATTGAACAAAATCGTGAGTTGTGGGCGTATTTATTGCAAGTGGTTCTCCTTCCGGGTCAGCGAAATAAATCCGGTTCCTAGCTGTTTTAGATGCCTGTCCTTCGATCACCGCGTTCGGGACTGCCGTTTAAAAAGTGACGTTTGCCGTCGGTGTGGACAAGAAGGGCATCAAGTCCGTTCTTGTCCCAATAATGTAAGCTGCCGAAATTGCACTTTCAGAGGTTTACCAGCGGACCACCTTATGATGTCATCGGTATGCCCAGTATACCGCAACCTAGCTGAGAGGGCGGCTGCTAGACACTAAAAATGGAGGTAAGAATATATCAATATAATTGTAGGCGTAGCTACTCGGTGATGGGTAATTTTAGTAGTATAATGGCAGGTAATGGTGGCAGTTTTGCTTTGTTGCAAGAGCCGTATAATGTCTCTGGTAACATCAGAGGCTTATGTAGTAATATGAAGGTATATACGGATAGCCGATGCAATTCTGCCATTGTGGTTAGAGACGTAAACGTGGACTGTACTTTAGCTATACGTAGTGACTGGGGTGTATGTGTTCACATAGCGGGAGTATTTGGTAATTTTTACCTTTGCTCTAGCTATTTTAAACATAGCGAAAACATCAGTCCGTATTTAGATTTTTTACAAAATGTATTAGAAAGGGTGGGTAATTGTCCGCTAATCATAGGGGCTGATGCTAATGCATCATCACCTCTATGGCATAGTAAAATGTCTGAATCTGGCACTGAACGTGCCAGAATAAGAGGTTATGAGTTGTCGGAATGGTGTATTGCCAACAATATTCATATTTTAAATGAGTACAGTGAGCATTACACCTTCGATACTGTTAACGGAAGAAGCGACATTGACGTGACACTAGCTAATCAAATTACCTGTAGTAATTATGGCATGAGGTGGAGGGTAATAAATGATACCGGAATTAGTGATCACAATTTAATATTGGTGACACTATGTCCGTTAAATGTCCGAAACGCACCTGTGCTTGATAACATCAAGCGCTGGCGCACCACTAATGTTGACTGGAGTCCCTTCATCTTTTATATTAAAGATGAATTTGATTCCATTAGTCTGTCCGATTATGAACGGCTCAGTATTGATGAGCGGATAGTAAAGTTATATGAAATCGTTGAGGCTGTTAGTGATGCGCACCTTGGCAGATGTCGAAAGACAAACAGCCGTGGTGTTGTGTGGTGGTCGCCTCAGCTGACTCAAAAACGTAGGGAAGTTAGGCGACTTAGAAATAGGTTTCAGGCAGCCAGAAGAACTGGCGCTGAAAATATTGACTCTTTGAAAAACAATTATAGGCGTGCATTACAAGCCTATAAGAAGTTAATAGTCCGAGCAAAAGAAGATGATTGGAAAAGGTTCGTTTCTGAAAATAGAAACGACCCGTGGGGTCGGATGCTGATTAGATGTTTGCCGACGGCATAAGTATAGTAGTGTATGTGTATTGTTATGTAGAATAGTTTTTAAAATTATTATTATTTCATATAATAACCTATTTCTCATTACAGGTGTCTTAATGGTGGTTTCAGCATTTAGTTTAGAATTCATTGCTCAAAAGTCGGGTAATCCTTCATTGAGCAGTGAATCATACAATTTTGGCATCGGCCAATTTTTTTTTTTTTTTTTTTTTTTCCAATATTATATGTGCTATCGTTATATTCTGTATAACGACCATGCACATGTGCATATTATTGCTTTATGGTCTCACCCGGAGTCCTTAAACCGGTACCACGGGATGTTGGAAGCCCCCAGAGTACGCTCTGGCCAACATATGGTGTAGGCCCCCTTGTGGGAGTATCGTGGTGGCCGTGGTGGATGTCCTCCGTCTGATGCAACATGCATGTGTATTTACATTATTATTTTATTTCTTTTCATTCCTTTTCTTTTCGTTGACACGTGCATTTTTTTTTACCCCCGCACTTAAGTTCAGACTGGGTGCCGTGTGTTTGAGCCTTCCCGGCAGGTACACACGTTAAGCCAAATCTGTACTGTATACCCGGTGTGGTGTTAAATAGTATGAAGAATCTTGTACCATTAATAATTTCTTCGATTGCACCTAACATTATGAAAAATATTAGCTCTTCACAGTGCTCCTCTAGGTTTACTAGGCATGTGATGGTTGGTTTAATGTGTTAGGCAGTCCCATTTGCGCTCGACACTACCATGTTTACACCTTGTTTATAAGCGCAGTTTATTTCGTTGGCCAAGCGGTCGTTCATATAACAACTTGTAGCACCCGTGTCTATCATTGCTTCTGTTGGTCATACGTTTATGTGGATTAATGCCATAAATCGCTCTCCGTGAAATCGTAGTGGTGCATAATTTCTGGGTATTGGCTCGTGGATGCCACAACCGCATTAATTAGCTTATGCCATATAATGATTCTCATTCGTTTGTGGGCGGCAGCAATCTCTAGGGCGTATCCCAGTACGTCCGCAGATGCAACAAAAAGGTCTCTGTTGTTTTCTGCATGATGAGGCTGGGTGACCATGCTCACCACAACGTTGGCATACTGTGTTCCCATTGCTTTGACGTTAACTTGAGTTGTACTTTTGTTGAGCCGGCTCACGTACTGAGTGTAGACAATTACAGTCACCAGTGTGTGTGCATTGTGTGTTTGGAATAGTTTGCGCTATTATTGAGGGTCATAAATATACACACACAAAAAGAGAGGTGGTTGAAATTTGATATCAAATACCCTCACCGTTTATTTTAATCGTCTATATGTGTGTTCATTGTGGTGTTATATTGTTTGTTATATTTGTTATTTATTTTTGTTTGGCTGTATTTGTACTCATTCAGTCCTTATATACACGTTTTATCTTTTCCTCTATCGCTATATAGGATTATTGTTCCTTTTCTCCCAATTCCACTTTGTTATTTGTTACTATTACCTGTATCGTTTTCTTCACGCCCTTTATTTGAAAGAGAAATGTAGCCTGTTTTAATTTATTTTATTTACTGTTATTTTTTTAATGTAACAATGTAATGATGTACAATCGGATTACGTTTTATTTTTGTTATATTTATTAATTTTTATTATATATATTGCCTTTATATTATTCCTTGTAACGTCTTTATCTTATTTATTTCACCCGACTGTTTTTTTTGTACCTTCTATTTATACTTTTACATCTGATTTGATGTATTTTCAGTACATCTCATTTGATTTGATTTGATTTGACAGTCAGTTATTTGTTTTTGATTTGGTTTAGCGTATTGTGGTGTTTGTTTTTACGTTTCTTTAAAACTTTTCTTTCCCTCTTTTTTTCTATGTTGTGTCTTCACTTTCTCTTTTTCATATTTTTCTTCCTTTTTGTATTATCACTGTTGATCACTGTTTTCACTGTCTTTCTTTATTTCTTTTTTGAGCGCGATAAGTATTTTATTATTCTTCTTTTTCTTCTTTTGTTCTGCTTTAAGTAGAAAAGAAAGAGAGCACTATATGTTTTATTTTTCTTTTCTGTTAGGCGCTGTTGTGTTCTTGATGCAATAATTTTTTTAGCGGTTTGTTTATAACACTTTTCGTGTTACATCCCAATTCATCTGATGTCTTTTATTTAATTATTTTTGTTATTATTATTTAATTTATTTCTCACTGTGTATTATGCCTTTTCTTCATATATATATATATATATACATATATATTAAAATTATTATTATTGTTTTTTCTTTATTTTTGTTGATTACGCACTAATTTTTATTACAATTTTTCCTTTGTACAATTTCTTTAATTTAATTTCAAGGACCATTTTTTTCAAATAATGATCAATACTCGGCGCCATGTAATAAACCTCTTGCAAAGAAGAAGAGAACAATAGTTTCGTGTAGGACTTATATTGACATTAAAGATCGTGCCGATGAGGAGAAACTGCATATGCTGGTAGGTTACTCTAGGGCACGCCATGTAGGTAACCATCGCTGCTGCTTATTTGACTGTCGCCGGCTCTTGGTGATATAATGATGATTGTACGCCTTCCTCTGAATAAGGAGGTGTCGTTTTTTTTTTGTTTTGTGCTTTGTAGGTTATATACCGAGGTAAAAACTGTCACTGCTGCTAGGCTGCTACTGGAGGAGAGATCTAGTTGACATCTTACCTTTTAATTGGCTCGCCACCGATTGCTTACCTTTCGTATAAAATGCTCACCTTTTATACTGTTTAGTTAACATTAATTTTAGTTTGAGTTGTTGCGCGATTGTCCAGTGTTGGAACATCATCATACTTATGACTGATCAGCTTTTATCAAATTGCAATAACTTTCATGTTTAGGTTAATAAAATACTTTATTAAATACCTTATCCATTTCTGCTTCTTCGTTTACAAAAATGTTTATATAGAAGTAATTTTGTAATATAGTTCACTTTAATTCAAATCGTATAAAAAAACTTAAATTGTCTTACAATAAGTGTGAGTGTGTACCTTAGAATAAATGTGAGTACAAATTATATTTAATAGATTTCATTAAAAGATTATTATCCTTATCTGCTAAAGTTAGATCATTATTAATTCAGCCTCTCTCTAAATTAATATAACTAATAATAATGTGGTAATCAAAAATAATGTGGTAACTAATAATAAATAGGTAATTCTATGTTTGTGTATATAAGCAAAAATAAGCGCAAGGTGTTCATAGTTTCCCAGAAGTCAATTCTGATTTCGTGAACATATTAAGGCTAAGGCTACTGATTCCAAAGGTTGACTTAGGTAAGTAAATATTAATATCACGTATTCTCATAGTAATTGTATTTTCTTCATTCTCAGGTCATTGTGATATGTGACAGATAGGTAATATGAGATGGGAGTACTTTTGGGTGGTTCTTCCACTTTGGGTTGTTTTAGTTTAGAAGATTAATAATTATTCTTCTTTCTTTTCCGTTGTTACTGCCAGCGCCATACTGCTACATCTACATGGTGAGAGAAAAACCATATTCGAACGTTTTCCTCACGCTACCCCTTCTCACTAGCATCTGAATTCGTTGACGATAACCGTTCTTATTTTTGTAGTGTGATGTTGATATTGTCGCTTCGTACTGCTGAACTTATCTTCCATTTGTACGTTCTGTAAAGATGATAGATAAGATGTTCGAGAATGGGCTTATTAGATTGACTCGTGATTGTCTTTGGAGAGTATAAGAAATTGTGGTGGTTATAGCTATAGCGTCGTCCTCTCAGGGATGGAGGATAGTTGACTAGGGTAGCATGATGAAAAGTAACCTCATCGTATAAGGCTCCCTGTAATATCCGTTCACTTTGAGTTAAATATGCTGGTGTAAATCCCATACTGGACACACTGGTATTAAGAGCGTGTGTATTTTCTTGGATATGCTCGTCTCAAAGGCGGTGATCTCCGTCATGTAGTTGTGCTATCATAGTTTTTAAAGTCCGGTCCACCCTTATGTCTGGATTTTCTTTTGGATCGTATAGTGCGGTGAATTGATGTTTGATTCTGTTTTTCTGTAGGTAGCATTATATTGCTCGATTTGTGAATTGTAAGCCATTATCATTTAACAGGACCTTTGTTGAGTCGTATTATCGTTTCCCTCAAGTACTTAATTACTGCTTCTGATGAGACCCTCCATAGGGGCGTAATTTTCACCCATTTAGAAAACTCGGCAATGGTCCAAAAAAATCTAGACACACGGTGGAACATGGTTCGTCCGCAATCTTGGTCAGCATTTCCCCGGAGTGTCGTTGTTGGATAGTTTTATACCTTTGGCAAGTTTCACATTGATGTATGTTCCGAAACATTCCCTGCCAGCAATAGCGCATATAAATCCTATTTATCCTTTTTCGCATTTCCAGATGTCCAGCTGTAGGTACATCGTCGATTTTCTGCACCACACGCTGTCTCCATCAGTTAGGGATACATAATTTCTACAATATAACACCTTCCTCTCCAAAACTTGCGGGTATACGTCTATATAAGTTTCCATCCTGGATGGCGTAATCCGGATATTTCTATGGATTTTGCATACACCTATTTATCCATGGGTATATTTTTGACTCCTACTTGGGCGGCGTTATATCAGTCACAAGATAATATGACTCACCTGCTTGTCAAGAGAGCATGTTGGTTACTACGTTTTGTTGGCCTTGCTGATAGGCGACAGTGAAAATACATTGCTGGAGTTCAAGGGCCTATTTCGCTATTCTCCCGGTAAGATTATCAATTGCATTATGTCATTTGAATGATTGGTGATCTGTAAGGACGACGAATTTGTAACCCTCCAGATAGGGTCGCATATTTCTAATACCCTACTGTATTGCCAGGCATTCCCGCCCTGCTGCACTATAATTACATTGTGCTTTGTTCAGGTGATAACTTGCCTACGCTATTACGTTTTCTTTGTCATCACATGTCTGTGTCAGCACTGCTCCCTATCAGCACTGTCCTGTATCACCCGCGTCGGTCTGCAAAACAAATGGTTTATTAAAATTAGCGCATGCTAACAGTGGTGCCTCTGTTAACTTTTTCTTCAACGTTTCGAATGCTTGTCGTTATGCCTCTGACCATTTCCAATGTTTGACGTTTTTTTACATGGATGTGAGTGGTTGGGAAATAATCGCGAAATCCGGCACAAATCGTCTGTACCAAAATATGACACCCAGAAAACTTTTGATTTTCCTGATATTGGTAAGTGATTTCAAATTTGCAATTGCTCTTATTTTATCTGGATCGGTTTGAATGCCTCGATCTCTGACGACATGACCTAAGTATTTACGTTCTTTCTTGAAAAGCTCACATTTAGCGGCATTAATCTTTAGATTCGCATTCCAAACGGCATAACTTTCTATTGATACAAGCCTTTATCAGGGACGATGAACGCGGTGTAACAACGATTATTTATAGCCATCGGTTTCTGCCAATAACCATTTTCTACGTCTAATGTGCTTATATAACTGGCCTCTCTTAATTGACTTAGGATTTGTGATATATGCCTGGTTCTGATTTCTTATTAATTTGGCGATAGTCGACACGTAGCTCCCAAGAGCTGTTCTTCCTTTCTGCGAAATTGATTGGGAAGCTATATGGGCTGTGTGATGGTACCATTAAGTGTTTTGCCAACAACTGCTCCAATGTATGATGGCTTGGGCAGCAGGTGTCCTTGACTTGTACCTTATATTCATAGGACGGTCGTCTGTCATCTTGATGTGATGTTCAATAAAGTCTGTTAGACCCGTGACTGTTTGAAGTTTTGGTAACTGGACTTTAAGATTCTTATTAATAGTTTTTTGGGCTTATTGTGTACCGTACACTTTTATTGTATTATGGTTATTTACTACTTTATACATATATTACGTGTTACTATTAACATTTATGCTAAATATCATGAGAGCTTAAATTTTTATTACAACAGTTTTAAAAGTGCCAAAGAAATAGAAAAATATATATATAAGTTCGGTTGGCTGAAAGAACAATATCTGAAATTCAAAAAAACTAAATAATAAATAAATAATAAAAAACAAATAAAAATCATAAAAGTATTCTTTGTGTGATTCTGGATTTATCGTAGTTGTGTTTGGTTTGATTTCACGTAGTGTATTAGTAAAAATGGACGTTGTTTCTGTATTTAAAGAGTATGGCTGGCTATCAGGTCTCAGTTTTTTTAGTGGAACTTCTCTTATAATTCCACTACTCATTACCTTTTTAGGGATAGCGCCCGCTTCTGAGCGGACACTTCCATGAGATAGTAGCTTGGTCGTGACACGCCGCACCAAGTTCGGGTTGTGTACACTAGGCTGTATAACCGGCGTAGTTTAATGTGATGTTGAATTCTACGAAGAATTTTATACCATAAATAATTTCTTCGATTGCACCTAGCATTATGAAAAATATTACTTCTTCACAGTGCTCCTCTGGGTTTACTAGGCATCTGATGATTTGTTTATTGTGTGAGGCAGTCCCATTTGCGCTCGAGACTACCAGGTTTACATCTTGTTCATAGGCGCAGTTTATTTCGTTGGCTTAGCGCTAGTTCATATAACAACTTGTAGCACCCGTGGCTTCTGTTGGTCATACGTTTATGTGGATTAATGCCATAAATCGCTCTGCGTGAAATCGTAGTGGTGCATAATTTCTGGGTATTGGCTCGTGGATGCCACAACCGCATTAATTAGCTTGTGCCATATAATGATTCTCATTCGTTTGTGTGCGGCAGTAATCTCTAGGGCGTATCCCAGTACGCCCGCAGATCCAACAAAAAGGTCTCTGTTGTTTTCTGCATGTTGAGGCTGGGTGACCATGCTGGCATACTGTGTTCCCATTGCTTTGACGTTAACTTGAGTTGTACCTTTGTTAAGCCGGCTCACGTAGTGGGTGTAGACAATTACAGTCACCAGTGTGTGTGCATTGTGTGTTTGGAATAGTTTGCGCTATTATTGACGGTCATGAATATATACACACAAAAAGAGAGGTGGTTGAAATTTAATATCAAATACCCTCACCGTTTATTTTAATCGTCTATATGTGTGTTCATTGTGGTGTTATATTGTTTGTTATATTTGTTATTTATTTTTGTTTGGCTGTATTTGTACTTATTCAGTCCCTATATACCCGTTTTATCTTTTCCTCTATCGCTATATAGGATTATTGTTCCTTTTCTCCCAATTCCACTTTGTTATTTGTTACTATTACCTGTATCGTTTTCTTCACGCCCTTTATTTGAAAGAGAAATGTAGCCTGTTTTAATTTATTTTATTTACTGTTATTTTTTTAATGTAACAATGTAATGATGTACAATCGGATTACGTTTTATTTTTGTTATATTTATTAATTTTTATTATATATATTGCCTTTATATTATTCCTTGTAACGTCTTTATCTTATTTATTTCACCCGACTGTTTTTTTGTACCTTCTATTTATACTTTTACATCTGATTTGATGTATTTTCAGTACATCTCATTTGATTTGATTTGATTTGACAGTCAGTTATTTGTTTTTGATTTGGTTTAGCGTATTGTGGTGTTTGTTTTTACGTTTCTTTAAAACTTTTCTTTCCCTCTTTTTTTTCTATGTTGTGTTTTCACTTTCTCTTTTTCATATTTTTCTTCCTTTTTGTATTATCACTGTTGATCACTGTTTTCACTGTCTTTCTTTATTTCTTTTTTGAGCGCGATAAGTATTTTATTATTCTTCTTTTTCTTCTTTTGTTCTGCTTTAAGTAGAAAAGAAAGAGAGCACTATATGTTTTATTTTTCTTTTCTGTTAGGCGCTGTTGTGTTCTTGATGCAATAATTTTTTTAGCGGTTTGTTTATAACACTTTTCGTGTTACATCCCAATTCATCTGATGTCTTTTATTTAATTATTTTTGTTATTATTATTTAATTTATTTCTCACTGTGTATTATGCCTTTTCTTCATATATATATATATATATACATATATATTAAAATTATTATTATTGTTTTTTCTTTATTTTTGTTGATTACGCACTAATTTTTATTACAATTTTTCCTTTGTACAATTTCTTTAATTTAATTTCAAGGACCATTTTTTTCAAATAATGATCAATACTCGGCGCCATGTAATAAACCTCTTGCAAAGAAGAAGAGAACAATAGTTTCGTGTAGGACTTATATTGACATTAAAGATCGTGCCGATGAGGAGAAACTGCATATGCTGGTAGGTTACTCTAGGGCACGCCATGTAGGTAACCATCGCTGCTGCTTATTTGACTGTCGCCGGCTCTTGGTGATATAATGATGATTGTACGCCTTCCTCTGAATAAGGAGGTGTCGTTTTTTTTTTGTTTTGTGCTTTGTAGGTTATATACCGAGGTAAAAACTGTCACTGCTGCTAGGCTGCTACTGGAGGAGAGATCTAGTTGACATCTTACCTTTTAATTGGCTCGCCACCGATTGCTTACCTTTCGTATAAAATGCTCACCTTTTATACTGTTTAGTTAACATTAATTTTAGTTTGAGTTGTTGCGCGATTGTCCAGTGTTGGAACATCATCATACTTATGACTGATCAGCTTTTATCAAATTGCAATAACTTTCATGTTTAGGTTAATAAAATACTTTATTAAATACCTTATCCATTTCTGCTTCTTCGTTTACAAAAATGTTTATATAGAAGTAATTTTGTAATATAGTTCACTTTAATTTAAATCGTATAAAAAAACTTAAATTGTCTTACAATAAGTGTGAGTGTGTACCTTAGAATAAATGTGAGTACAAATTATATTTAATAGATTTCATTAAAAGATTATTATCCTTATCTGCTAAAGTTAGATCATTATTAATTCAGCCTCTCTCTAAATTAATATAACTAATAATAATGTGGTAATCAAAAATAATGTGGTAACTAATAATAAATAGGTAATTCTATGTTTGTGTATATAAGCAAAAATAAGCGCAAGGTGTTCATAGTTTCCCAGAAGTCAATTCTGATTTCGTGAACATATTAAGGCTAAGGCTACTGATTCCAAAGGTTGACTTAGGTAAGTAAATATTAATATCACGTATTCTCATAGTAATTGTATTTTCTTCATTCTCAGGTCATTGTGATATGTGACAGATAGGTAATATGAGATGGGAGTACTTTTGGGTGGTTCTTCCACTTTGGGTTGTTTTAGTTTAGAAGATTAATAATTATTCTTCTTTCTTTTCCGTTGTTACTGCCAGCGTCATACTGCTACATCTACATGGTGAGAGAAAAACCATATTCGAACGTTTTCCTCACGCTACCCCTTCTCACTAGCATCTGAATTCGTTGACGATAACCGTTCTTATTTTTGTAGTGTGATGTTGATATTGTCGCTTCGTACTGCTGAACTTATCTTCCATTTGTACGTTCTGTAAAGATGATAGATAAGATGTTCGAGAATGGGCTTATTAGATTGACTCGTGATTGTCTTTGGAGAGTATAAGAAATTGTGGTGGTTATAGCTATAGCGTCGTCCTCTCAGGGATGGAGGATAGTTGACTAGGGTAGAATGATGAAAAGTAACCTCATCGTATAAGGCTCCCTGTAATATCCGTTCACTTTGAGTTAAATATGCTGGTGTAAATCCCATACTGGACACACTGGTATTAAGAGCGAGTGTATTTTCTTGGATATGCTCGTCTCAAAGGCGGTGATCTCCGTCATGTAGTTGTGCTATCATAGTTTTTAAAGTCCGGTCCACCCTTATGTCTGGATTTTCTTTTGGATCGTATAGTGCGGTGAATTGATGTTTGATTCTGTTTTTCTGTAGGTAGCATTATATTGCTCGATTTGTGAATTGTAAGCCATTATCATTTAACAGGACCTTTGTTGAGTCGTATCGTCGTATTATCGTTTCCCTCAAGTACTTAATTACTGCTTCTGATGAGACCCTCCATAGGGGCGTAATTTTCACCCATTTAGAAAACTCGGCAATGGTCCAAAAAAATCTAGACACACGGTGGAACATGGTTCGTCCGCAATCTTGGTCAGCATTTCCCCGGAGTGTCGTTGTTGGATAGTTTTATACCTTTGGCAAGTTTCACATTGATGTATGTTCCGAAACATTCCCTGCCAGCAATAGCGCATATAAATCCTATTTATCCTTTTTCGCATTTCCAGATGTCCAGCTGTAGGTACATCGTCGATTTTCTGCACCACTCGCTGTCTCCATCAGTTAGGGATACATAATTTCTACAATATAACACCTTCCTCTCCAAAACTTGCGGGTATACGTCTATATAAGTTTCCATCCTGGATGGCGTAATCCGGATATTTCTATGGATTTTGCATACACCTATTTATCCATGGGTATATATTTGACTCCTACTTGGGCGGCGTTATATCAGTCACAAGATAATATGACTCACCTGCTTGTCAAGAGAGCATGTTGGTTACTACGTTTTGTTGGCCTTGCTGATAGGCGACAGTGAAAATACATTGCTGGAGTTCAAGGGCCTATTTCGCTATTCTCCCGGTAAGATTATCAATTGCATTATGTCATTTGAATGATTGGTGATCTGTAAGGACGACGAATTTGTAACCCTCCAGATAGGGTCGCATATTTCTAATACCCTACTGTATTGCCAGGCATTCCCGCCCTGCTGCACTATAATTACATTGTGCTTTGTTCAGGTGATAACTTGCCTACGCTATTACGTTTTCTTTGTCATCACATGTCTGTGTCAGCACTGCTCCCTATCAGCACTGTCCTGTATCACCCGCGTCGGTCTGCAAAACAAATGGTTTATTAAAATTAGCGCATGCTAACAGTGGTGCCTCTGTTAACTTTTTCTTCAACGTTTCGAATGCTTGTCGTTATGCCTCTGACCATTTCCAATGTTTGACGTTTTTTAACATGGATGTGAGTGGTTGGGAAATAATCGCGAAATCCGGCACAAATCGTCTGTACCAAAATATGACACCCAGAAAACTTTTGATTTTCCTGATATTGGTAAGTGATTTCAAATTTGCAATTGCTCTTATTTTATCTGGATCGGTTTGAATGCCTCGATCTCTGACGACATGACCTAAGTATTTACGTTCTTTCTTGAAAAGCTCACATTTAGCGGCATTAATCTTTAGATTCGCATTCCAAACGGCATAGCTTTCTATTGATACAAGCCTTTATCAGGGACGATGAACGCGGTGTAACAACGATTATTTATAGCCATCGGTTTCTGCCAATAACCATTTTCTACGTCTAATGTGCTTATATAACTGGCCTCTCTTAATTGACTTAGGATTTGTGATATATGCCTGGTTCTGATTTCTTATTAATTTGGCGATAGTCGACACGTAGCTCCCAAGAGCTGTTCTTCCTTTCTGCGAAATTGATTGGGAAGCTATATGGGCTGTGTGATGGTACCATTAAGTGTTTTGCCAACAACTGCTCCAATGTATGATGGCTTGGGCAGCAGGTGTCCTTGACTTGTACCTTATATTCATAGGACGGTCGTCTGTCATCTTGATGTGATGTTCAATAAAGTCTGTTAGACCCGTGACTGTTTGAAGTTTTGGTAACTGGACTTTAAGATTCTCATTAATAGTTTTTTGGGCTTATTGTGTACCGTACACTTTTATTGTATTATGGTTATTTACTACTTTATACATATATTACGTGTTACTATTAACATTTATGCTAAATATCATGACAGCTTAAATTTTTATTACAACAGTTTTAAAAGTGCCAAAGAAATAGAAAAATATATATATAAGTTCGGTTGGCTGAAAGAACAATATCTGAAATTCAAAAAAACTAAATAATAAATAAATAATAAAAAACAAATAAAAATCATAAAAGTATTCTTTGTGTGATTCTGGATTTATCGTAGTTGTGTTTGGTTTGATTTCACGTAGTGTATTAGTAAAAATGGACGTTGTTTCTGTATTTAAAGAGTATGGCTGGCTATCAGGTCTCAGTTTTTTTAGTGGAACTTCTCTTATAATTCCACTACTCATTACCTTTTTAGGGATAGCGCCCGCTTCTGAGCGGACACTTCCATGAGATAGTAGCTTGGTCGTGACACGCCGCACCAAGTTCGGGTTGTGTACACTAGGCTGTACAACCGGCGTAGTTTAATGTGATGTTGAATTCTACGAAGAATTTTATACCATAAATAATTTCTTCGATTGCACCTAGCATTATGAAAAATATTACTTCTTCACAGTGCTCCTCTGGGTTTACTAGGCATCTGATGATTTGTTTATTGTGTGAGGCAGTCCCATTTGCGCTCGAGACTACCAGGTTTACATCTTGTTCATAGGCGCAGTTTATTTCGTTGGCTTAGCGCTAGTTCATATAACAACTTGTAGCACCCGTGGCTTCTGTTGGTCATACGTTTATGTGGATTAATGCCATAAATCGCTCTGCGTGAAATCGTAGTGGTGCATAATTTCTGGGTATTGGCTCGTGGATGCCACAACCGCATTAATTAGCTTGTGCCATATAATGATTCTCATTCGTTTGTGTGCGGCAGTAATCTCTAGGGCGTATCCCAGTACGCCCGCAGATCCAACAAAAAGGTCTCTGTTGTTTTCTGCATGTTGAGGCTGGGTGACCATGCTGGCATACTGTGTTCCCATTGCTTTGACGTTAACTTGAGTTGTACCTTTGTTAAGCCGGCTCACGTAGTGGGTGTAGACAATTACAGTCACCAGTGTGTGTGCATTGTGTGTTTGGAATAGTTTGCGCTATTATTGACGGTCATGAATATATACACACAAAAAGAGAGGTGGTTGAAATTTAATATCAAATACCCTCACCGTTTATTTTAATCGTCTATATGTGTGTTCATTGTGGTGTTATATTGTTTGTTATATTTGTTATTTATTTTTGTTTGGCTGTATTTGTACTTATTCAGTCCCTATATACCCGTTTTATCTTTTCCTCTATCGCTATATAGGATTATTGTTCCTTTTCTCCCAATTCCACTTTGTTATTTGTTACTATTACCTGTATCGTTTTCTTCACGCCCTTTATTTGAAAGAGAAATGTAGCCTGTTTTAATTTATTTTATTTACTGTTATTTTTTTAATGTAACAATGTAATGATGTACAATCGGATTACGTTTTATTTTTGTTATATTTATTAATTTTTATTATATATATTGCCTTTATATTATTCCTTGTAACGTCTTTATCTTATTTATTTCACCCGACTGTTTTTTTGTACCTTCTATTTATACTTTTACATCTGATTTGATGTATTTTCAGTACATCTCATTTGATTTGATTTGATTTGACAGTCAGTTATTTGTTTTTGATTTGGTTTAGCGTATTGTGGTGTTTGTTTTTACGTTTCTTTAAAACTTTTCTTTCCCTCTTTTTTTTCTATGTTGTGTTTTCACTTTCTCTTTTTCATATTTTTCTTCCTTTTTGTATTATCACTGTTGATCACTGTTTTCACTGTCTTTCTTTATTTCTTTTTTGAGCGCGATAAGTATTTTATTATTCTTCTTTTTCTTCTTTTGTTCTGCTTTAAGTAGAAAAGAAAGAGAGCACTATATGTTTTATTTTTCTTTTCTGTTAGGCGCTGTTGTGTTCTTGATGCAATAATTTTTTTAGCGGTTTGTTTATAACACTTTTCGTGTTACATCCCAATTCATCTGATGTCTTTTATTTAATTATTTTTGTTATTATTATTTAATTTATTTCTCACTGTGTATTATGCCTTTTCTTCATATATATATATATATATATACATATATATTAAAATTATTATTATTGTTTTTTCTTTATTTTTGTTGATTACGCACTAATTTTTATTACAATTTTTCCTTTGTACAATTTCTTTAATTTAATTTCAAGGACCATTTTTTTCAAATAATGATCAATACTCGGCGCCATGTAATAAACCTCTTGCAAAGAAGAAGAGAACAATAGTTTCGTGTAGGACTTATATTGACATTAAAGATCGTGCCGATGAGGAGAAACTGCATATGCTGGTAGGTTACTCTAGGGCACGCCATGTAGGTAACCATCGCTGCTGCTTATTTGACTGTCGCCGGCTCTTGGTGATATAATGATGATTGTACGCCTTCCTCTGAATAAGGAGGTGTCGTTTTTTTTTTTGTTTTGTGCTTTGTAGGTTATATACCGAGGTAAAAACTGTCACTGCTGCTAGGCTGCTACTGGAGGAGAGATCTAGTTGACATCTTACCTTTTAATTGGCTCGCCACCGATTGCTTACCTTTCGTATAAAATGCTCACCTTTTATACTGTTTAGTTAACATTAATTTTAGTTTGAGTTGTTGCGCGATTGTCCAGTGTTGGAACATCATCATACTTATGACTGATCAGCTTTTATCAAATTGCAATAACTTTCATGTTTAGGTTAATAAAATACTTTATTAAATACCTTATCCATTTCTGCTTCTTCGTTTACAAAAATGTTTATATAGAAGTAATTTTGTAATATAGTTCACTTTAATTCAAATCGTATAAAAAAACTTAAATTGTCTTACAATAAGTGTGAGTGTGTACCTTAGAATAAATGTGAGTACAAATTATATTTAATAGATTTCATTAAAAGATTATTATCCTTATCTGCTAAAGTTAGATCATTATTAATTCAGCCTCTCTCTAAATTAATATAACTAATAATAATGTGGTAATCAAAAATAATGTGGTAACTAATAATAAATAGGTAATTCTATGTTTGTGTATATAAGCAAAAATAAGCGCAAGGTGTTCATAGTTTCCCAGAAGTCAATTCTGATTTCGTGAACATATTAAGGCTAAGGCTACTGATTCCAAAGGTTGACTTAGGTAAGTAAATATTAATATCACGTATTCTCATAGTAATTGTATTTTCTTCATTCTCAGGTCATTGTGGTATGTGACAGATAGGTAATATGAGATGGGAGTACTTTTGGGTGGTTCTTCCACTTTGGGTTGTTTTAGTTTAGAAGATTAATTATTATTTTTCTTTCTTTTCCGTTGTTACTGCCAGCGTCATACTGCTACATCTACATGGTGAGAGAAAAACCATATTCGAACGTTTTCCTCACTTCTCACTAGCGTCTGAATTCGTTGACGATAACCGTTCTTATTTTTGTAGTGTGATGTTGATATTGTCGCTTCGTACTGCTGAACTTATCTTCCATTTGTACGTTCTGTAAAGATGAAAGATAAGATGTTCGAGAATGGGCTTATTAGATTGACTCGTGATTGTCTTTGGAGAGTATAAGAAATTGTGGTGGTTATAGCTATAGCGTCGTCCTCTCAGGGATGGAGGATAGTTGACTAGGGTAGCATGATGAAAAGTAACCTCATCGTATAAGGCTCCCTGTAATATCCGTTCACTTTGAGTTAAATATGCTGGTGTAAATCCCATACTGGACACACTGGTATTAAGAGCGAGTGTCATTTCTTGGATATGCTCGTCTCAAAGGCGGTGATCTCCGTCATGTAGTTGTGATATCATAGTTTTTAAAGTCCGGTCCACCCTTATGTCTGGATTTTCTTTTGGATCGTATAGTGCGGTGAATTGATGTTTGATTCTGTTTTTCTGTAGGTAGCATTATATTGCTCGATTTGTGAATTGTAAGCCATTATCATTTAACAGGATCTTTGTTGAGTCGTATCGTCGTATTATCTTTTCTCTTAAGTACTTAATTACTGCTTCTGATGAGACCCTCCATAGGGGCGTAATTTTCACCCATTTAGAAAACTCGGCAATGGTCCAAAAAAATCTAGACACACGGTGGAACATGGTTCGTCCGCAATCTTGGTCAGCATTTCCCCGGAGTGTCGTTGTTGGATAGTTTTATACCTTTGGCAAGTTTCACATTGATGTATGTTCCGAAACATTCCCTGCCAGCAATAGCGCATATAAATCCTATTTATCCTTTTTCGCATTTCCAGATGTCCAGCTGTAGGTACATCGTCGATTTTCTGCACCACACGCTGTCTCCATCAGTTAGGGATACATAATTTCTACAATATAGCACCTTCCTCTCCAAAACTTGCGGGTATACGTCTATATAAGTTTCCCTCCTGGATGGCGTAATCCGGATATTTCTATGGACTTTGCATACAACTATTTATCCATGGGTATATTTCTGACTCCTACTTGGGCGGCGTTATATCAGTCACAAGATTATACGACTCACCTGGTTGTCGAGAGAGCATGTGGGTTTCTACGTTTTGTTGGCCTTGCTGATAGGCGACAGTGAAATTACATTGCTGGAGTTCAAGGGCCCATTTCGCTATTCTCCCGGTAAGATTATCAATTGCATTATGTCATTTGAATGATTGGTGATCTGTAAAGACGACGAATTTGTAACCCTCCAGATAGGGTCGCATATTTCTAATACCCTACTGTATTGCCAGGCATTCCCGCCCTGCTGCACTATAATTACATTGTGCTTTGTTCAGGTGATAACTTGCCTACGCTATTACGTTTTCTTTGTCATCACATGTCTGTGTCAGCACTGCTCACTATCAGCACTGTCCTGTATCACCCGCGTCGGTCTGCAAAACAAATGGCTTATTAAAATTAGCGCATGCTAACAGTGGTGCCTCTGTTAACTTTTTCTTCAACGTTTCGAATGCTTGTCGTTATGCCTCTGACCATTTCCAATGTTTGACGTTTTTTAACATGGATGTGAGTGGTTGGGAAATAATCGCGAAATCCGGCACAAATCGTCTGTACCAAAATATGACACCCAGAAAACTTTTGATTTTCCTGATATTGGTAAGTGATTTCAAATTTGCAATTGCTCTTATTTTATCTGGATCGGTTTGAATGCCTCGATCTCTGACGACATGACCTAAGTATTTACGTTCTTTCTTGAAAAGCTCACATTTAGCGGCATTAATCTTTAGATTCGCATTCCAAACGGCATAACTTTCTATTGATACAAGCCTTTATCAGGGACGATGAACGCGGTGTAACAACGATTATTTATAGCCATCGGTTTCTGCCAATAACCATTTTCTACGTCTAATGTGCTTATATAACTGGCCTCTCTTAATTGACTTAGGATTTGTGATATATGCCTGGTTCTGATTTCTTATTAATTTGGCGATAGTCGACACGTAGCTCCCAAGAGCTGTTCTTCCTTTCTGCGAAATTGATTGGGAAGCTATATGGGCTGTGTGATGGTACCATTAAGTGTTTTGCCAACAACTGCTCCAATGTATGATGGCTTGGGCAGCAGGTGTCCTTGACTTGTACCTTATATTCATAGGACGGTCGTCTGTCATCTTGATGTGATGTTCAATAAAGTCTGTTAGACCCGTGACTGTTTGAAGTTTTGGTAACTGGACTTTAAGATTCTTATTAATAGTTTTTTGGGCTTATTGTGTACCGTACACTTTTATTGTATTATGGTTATTTACTACTTTATACATATATTACGTGTTACTATTAACATTTATGCTAAATATCATGACAGCTTAAATTTTTATTACAACAATTTTAAAAGTGCCAAAGAAATAGAAAAATATATATATAAGTTCGGTTGGCTGAAAGAACAATATCTGAAATTCAAAAAAACTAAATAATAAATAAATAATAAAAAACAAATAAAAATCATAAAAGTATTCTTTTTGTGATTCTGGATTTATCGTAGTTGTGTTTGGTTTGATTTCACGTAGTGTATTAGTAAAAATGGACGTTGTTTCTGTATTTAAAGAGTATGGCTGGCTATCAGGTCTGAGTTTTTTTAGTGGAACTTCTCTTATAATTCCACTACTCATTACCTTTTTAGGGATAGCGCCCGCTTCTGAGCGGACACTTCCATGAGATAGTAGCTTGGTCGTGACACGCCGCACCAAGTTCGGGTTGTGTACACTAGGCTGTATAACCGGCGTAGTTTAATGTGATGTTGAATTCTACGAAGAATTTTATACCATAAATAATTTCTTCGATTGCACCTAGCATTATGAAAAATATTACCTCTTCACAGTGCTCCTCTGGGTTTACTAGGCATCTGATGATTTGTTTATTGTGTGAGGCAGTCCCATTTGCGCTCGAGACTACCAGGTTTACATCTTGTTCATAGGCGCAGTTTATTTCGTTGGCTTAGCGCTAGTTCATATAACAACTTGTAGCACCCGTGGCTTCTGTTGGTCATACGTTTATGTGGATTAATGCCATAAATCGCTCTGCGTGAAATCGTAGTGGTGCATAATTTCTGGGTATTGGCTCGTGGATGCCACAACCGCATTAATTAGCCTGTGCCATATAATGATTCTCATTCGTTTGTGTGCGGCAGTAATCTCTAGGGCGTATCCCAGTACGCCCGCAGATCCAACAAAAAGGTCTCTGTTGTTTTCTGCATGTTGAGGCTGGGTGACCATGCTGGGCATACTGTGTTCCCATTGCTTTGACGTTAACTTGAGTTGTACCTTTGTTAAGCCGGCTCACGTAGTGGGTGTAGACAATTACAGTCACCAGTGTGTGTGCATTGTGTGTTTGGAATAGTTTGCGCTATTATTGACGGTCATGAATATATACACACAAAAAGAGAGGTGGTTGAAATTTGATATCAAATACCCTCACCGTTTATTTTAATCGTCTATATGTGTGTTCATTGTGGTGTTATATTGTTTGTTATATTTGTTATTTATTTTTGTTTGGCTGTATTTGTACTCATTCAGTCCTTATATACCCGTTTTATCTTTTCCTCTATCGCTATATAGGATTATTGTTCCTTTTCTCCCAATTCCACTTTGTTATTTGTTACTATTACCTGTATCGTTTTCTTCACGCCCTTTATTTGAAAGAGAAATGTCGCCTGTTTTAATTTATTTTATTTACTGTTATTTTTTTAATGTAACAATGTAATGATGTACAATCGGATTACGTTTTATTTTTGTTATATTTATTAATTTTTATTATATTTATTGCCTATATATTATTCCTTGTAACGTCTTTATCTTATTTATTTCACCCGACTGTTTTTTTGTACCTTCTATTTATACTTTTACATCTGATTTGATGTATTTTCAGTACATCTCATTTGATTTGATTTGATTTGACAGTCAGTTATTTGTTTTTGATTTGGTTTAGTGTATTGTGGTGTTTTTAAATGTGTAGGTTTTCACTTTGTTTTTACGTTTCTTTAAAACTTTTCTTTCCCTCTTTTTTTTCTATGTTGTGTTTTCACTTTCTCTTTTTCATATTTTTCTTCCTTTTTGTATTATCACTGTTGATCACTGTTTTCACTGTCTTTCTTTATTTCTTTTTTGAGCGCGATCAGTATTTTATTATTCTTCTTTTCCTTCTTTTGTTCTGCTTTAAGTAGAAAAGAAAGAGAGCACTATATGTTTTATTTTTCTTTTCTGTTAGGCGCTGTTGTGTTCTTGATGCAATAATTTTTTTAACAGTTTGTTTATAACCGTTTTCGTGTTACATCTCACTGCATATTCTGTCTTTATTTTTACTTGTTTTTGTTATTATTATTTAATTTATTTCTCACTGTGTATTATGTCTTTTATATATATATATATATAAACCGGTCTTATTGCCGGTACAGTTCACCACAATACGCATTTAAAGTAAAATGTTGTACGGGGTACTTCCATGTAGGCTTTTATTTTCATTTAATGTTTAAAAATTCACAATGTTGTTGCTGAAGAAGAAGAAGAGAACAATAGTTTCGTGTAGGACTTATATTGACATTAAAGATCGTGCCGATGAGGAGAAACTGCATATGCTGGTAGGTTACTCTAGGGCACGCCATGTAGGTAACCATCGCTGCTGCTTATTTGACTGTCGCCGGCTCTTGGTGATATAATGATGATTGTACGCCTTCCTCTGAATAAGGAGGTGTCGTTTTTTTTTGTTTTGTGCTTTGTAGGTTATATACAGAGGTAAAAACTGTCACTGCTGCTAGGCTGCTACTGGAGGAGAGATCTAGTTGACATCTTACCTTTTAATTGGCTCGCCACCGATTGCTTACCTTTCGTATAAAATGCTCACCTTTTATACTGTTTAGTTAACATTAATTTTAGTTTGAGTTGTTGCGCGATTGTCCAGTGTTGGAACATCATCATACTTATGACTGATCAGCTTTTATCAAATTGCAATAACTTTCATGTTTAGGTTAATAAAATACTTTATTAAATACCTTATCCATTTCTGCTTCTTCGTTTACAAAAATGTTTATATAGAAGTAATTTTGTAATATAGTTCACTTTAATTCAAATCGTATAAAAAAACTTAAATTGTCTTACAATAAGTGTGAGTGTGTACCTTAGAATAAATGTGAGTACAAATTATATTTAATAGATTTCATTAAAAGATTATTATCCTTATCTGCTAAAGTTAGATCATTATTAATTCAGCCTCTCTCTAAATTAATATAACTAATAATAATGTGGTAATCAAAAATAATGTGGTAACTAATAATAAATAGGTAATTCTATGTTTGTGTATATAAGCAAAAATAAGCGCAAGGTGTTCATAGTTTCCCAGAAGTCAATTCTGATTTCGTGAACATATTAAGGCTAAGGCTACTGATTCCAAAGGTTGACTTAGGTAAGTAAATATTAATATCATGTATTCTCATAGTAATTGTATTTTCTTAATTCTCAGGTCATTGTGGTATGTGACAGATAGGTAATATGAGATGGGAGTACTTTTGGGTGGTTCTTCCACTTTGGGTTGTTTTAGTTTAGAAGATTAATTATTATTTTTCTTTCTTTTCCGTTGTTACTGCCAGCGTCATACTGCTACATCTACATGGTGAGAGAAAAACCATATTCGAACGTTTTCCTCACTTCTCACTAGCGTCTGAATTCGTTGACGATAACCGTTCTTGTTTTTGTAGTGTGATGTTGATATTGTCGCTTCGTACTGCTGAACTTATCTTCCATTTGTACGTTCTGTAAAGATGATAGATAAGATGTTCGAGAATGGGCTTATTAGATTGACTCGTGATTGTCTTTGGAGAGTATAAGAAATTGTGGTGGTTATAGCTATAGCGTCGTCCTCTCAGGGATGGAGGATAGTTGACTAGGGTTGAATGATGAAAAGTAACCTCATCGTATAAGGCTCCCTGTAATATCCGTTCACTTTGAGTTAAATATGCTGGTGTAAATCCCATACTGGACACACTGGTATTAAGAGCGAGTGTCATTTCTTGGATATGCTCGTCTCAAAGGCGGTGATCTCCGTCATGTAGTGGTGATATCATAGTTTTTAAAGTCCGGTCCACCCTTATGTCTGGATTTTCTTTTGGATCGTATAGTGCGGTGAATTGATGTTTGATTCTGTTTTTCTGTAGGTAGCATTATATTGCTTGATTTGTGAATTGTAAGCCATTATCATTTAACAGGATCTTTGTTGAGTCGTATCGTCGTATTATCTTTTCTCTTAAGTACTTAATTACTGCTTCTGATGAGACCCTCCATAGGGGCGTAATTTTCACCCATTTAGAAAACTCGGCAATGGTCCAAAAAAATCTAGACACACGGTGGAACATGGTTCGTCCGCAATCTTGGTCAGCATTTCCCCGGAGTGCCGTTGTTGGATAGTTGGCAAGTTTCACATTGATGCATACAGCGACATATGTTCCGAAACATTCCCTGCCAATAATAGCGCATATAAATCCTATTTATCCTTTTTCGCATTTCCAGATGTCCAGCTGTAGGTACATCGTGGATTTTCTGCACCACTCGCTGTCTCCATCAGTTAGGGATACATAATTTCTATAATATAACACCTTCCTCTCCAAAACTTGCGGGTATACGTCTATATAAGTTTTCCTCCTGGATGGCGTAATCCGGGCATTTCTATGGATTTTGCATACACCTATTTATCCATGGGTATATTTCTGACTCCTACTTGGGCGGCGTTATATCAGTCATAAGATTATATGACTTACCTAGTTGTCAAGAGAGCACGTGGGCTACTACGATTTGTTGGCCTTGCTGATAGGCGACAGTGAAATTACATTGCTGGAGTTCAAGGGCCTATTTCGCTATTCTTCAGGTAAGACTATAAATTGCATTATGCCATTTGAATAATTGGTGTTCTGTAAGGGCGACGAATGTGTAACCCCCGAGATAGGGCCGCATATTTCTAATACCCCACAATATTGTCAAGCATTCCCGCTCTGCTGCACTATAATTACATTTTGCTTTGTTCAGGTGATGACCTGCCTACGCCATTACGTTTCCTTTGTCATCACATGTCTGTGTCAGCACTGCTCCTTATCCGCACTGTCCTATATCACCCGCGCCGGTCTGCAAGACAAATGGTTTAATAAAATCGGTGCCTCTGTTAACTTTTTCTTCAACGATGAAAGCGGTGTAGCGACGATTATTTAGAGCCATCGGTACCTGCCAATAACCATTTTCTAGGTCTAATGTGCTTATATAACCGGCCTCTCTTAATTGACCTAGGATATGTGATACGTTCGGTAGAGGGTACGCGTCTGGTTCTGATTTCTTATTAATTTGGCGATAGTCGACACATAGCCCCCAAGAGCTGTTCTTCTTTTCTGCGGAATTGATTGAGAAGCTATATGGGCTGTGTGATGGTTCAATTAAGCGTTTAGCCAACAACTGCTCTGCTTCCCAAAGTACGATGGCTTGGATAGCGGGTGTCCTTGACTTGTACCTTATTTTGATAGGACGGTCGCCTGTCACCTTTATGTGATGTTCAATCAAGTTTGTTAGGCTCGTGACCGTTTAAAATTTTGGTAACTCGACATTAAGTAATATATTATTAATTTCATGGATTTCTGCAGTTGAACTGTGGCTTCATACGATTCTAGATTTATCGTAGTTGTGTTTGGTTGAATTTCATGTAGTGTATTAGTAAAAGTGGATGTAGTTTCTGTATTTAAAGAGTATGGCTGGCTAACAAATCTCATATTTTTCAGTGGAATTTCTCTTATAATTCCACTACTCATTACCATTTTAGGGATAGCGCCCGCTTCTGGACAGACACTTCCATGAGATATGGTGGCAGCTTGGTCGTGAGGCACCGCAAGCTTGTGTACACTGGGCTGTATACCCGGTGTGAGTCTCAATTTGTTTTTCATAGCGTGCGGACTTGTTTACGGATACTTTTGCGCTGAAATTTAAATTGCGATTTTACCTACGTTTATAGTGAATGTGTTTTTATTTACCTGAATAGTGACACTCTATTGTATTGTTTTTGCAAAATAATAGTAAATACTGCAGGAATTGATTTATTGGTAACATTTTACCTATAACAGACTAATAGTCTCTTACGTGTTGTGAGAAGAAGAAGAAGAAGAAGAAGAAAAAAAAAAAAACAAAAGTGAAAGTGAATAGAATAAACTGTGGAATTCTGTTTACCTGCATTGGTGAATTTTTCTGAACACTGTTTTAAAACAACAACAATAGTGTATTACATTGTAGTGAACTGTTTACCTGAAGTTGCCTGACTTTCCTGTAATAAATTACTTAAATAAATTGATACAATTACCTGAGGGTAATTTTAACAAACAACAGATGCCTCCGCCAAAAAAGCTGGTTGCTGGCGAGACGATTTTACCTGAGGTGACTATGTCATCTGAGGAGGAGAATAGCAGTGCGTCACAGGAGGTAAGGCAAAGAAAGGCGCCCAAGAAGAAGAAGCTGAACAGGCCAACCACTGAGGACAGTGATGCTGCGGTACAAATGCCACCCCCTGTGGTACCTGGGAAGGCAAATGCTGTTAGGAAGATGAAGGCCATTACAATGCAGTTGTATGGCCAAATGATCAAAAAGGTGGATCCAAGTGCTGTTGGATCAATGATGGCTACAGCAATGGAGTACGAGGTGCTGCTTATTGAATTGCTAGAGGAGAATGCAAAACTCAAGGGACAATTGGAGGTGATGAAAACTACGGAGCAGAATAGAGCCACCATACCAGTGGCTAAATCGGTGAATGCGGTGGCTGCTACGAAGGAGATGAAGAAGCCATTTGAAACATGGTCAGTTGTAGTGCGCAGTACTGGTGACGCCACTTCTAAGGAAGTTGTCAACAAAGTTGTTAAGGATGTTGGCCCAAGTCTTGGCGTCAGAGTACATGACGTCAAGCCAATTCGCAGTGGTGGGGCCGTAATTAGAACGCCATCAAAGGCAGAGAGGGACCGCCTTATAAAAAATGACAAATACAGAGAAGCGGGTTTGGAAGTAGCGAAAAACAAGAAGAAAGGCGTTAAGTTGAACATAAAGGGTGTCCACATGCAGATAACTCCGGATGAGCTCATGAAGAATCTGTATGAAATGAACCTGAAAGATGAATGCAGCAGTATGGAGGAATTCCAAAAGAAGGTGACACTTATCAGCAAGCCATGGGCACCCAGTGCCGATAAAACGATTGATGTCGTCATCGAAGGAGCGGCAGATTTATTGAACAAAATCGTGAGTTGTGGGCGTATTTATTGCAAGTGGTTCTCCTTCCGGGTCAGCGAAATAAATCCGGTTCCTAGCTGTTTTAGATGCCTGTCCTTCGATCACCGCGTTCGGGACTGCCGTTTAAAAAGTGACGTTTGCCGTCGGTGTGGACAAGAAGGGCATCAAGTCCGTTCTTGTCCCAATAATGTAAGCTGCCGAAATTGCACTTTCAGAGGTTTACCAGCGGACCACCTTATGATGTCATCGGTATGCCCAGTATACCGCAACCTAGCTGAGAGGGCGGCTGCTAGACACTAAAAATGGAGGTAAGAATATATCAATATAATTGTAGGCGTAGCTACTCGGTGATGGGTAATTTTAGTAGTATAATGGCAGGTAATGGTGGCAGTTTTGCTTTGTTGCAAGAGCCGTATAATGTCTCTGGTAACATCAGAGGCTTATGTAGTAATATGAAGGTATATACGGATAGCCGATGCAATTCTGCCATTGTGGTTAGAGACGTAAACGTGGACTGTACTTTAGCTATACGTAGTGACTGGGGTGTATGTGTTCACATAGCGGGAGTATTTGGTAATTTTTACCTTTGCTCTAGCTATTTTAAACATAGCGAAAACATCAGTCCGTATTTAGATTTTTTACAAAATGTATTAGAAAGGGTGGGTAATTGTCCGCTAATCATAGGGGCTGATGCTAATGCATCATCACCTCTATGGCATAGTAAAATGTCTGAATCTGGCACTGAACGTGCCAGAATAAGAGGTTATGAGTTGTCGGAATGGTGTATTGCCAACAATATTCATATTTTAAATGAGTACAGTGAGCATTACACCTTCGATACTGTTAACGGAAGAAGCGACATTGACGTGACACTAGCTAATCAAATTACCTGTAGTAATTATGGCATGAGGTGGAGGGTAATAAATGATACCGGAATTAGTGATCACAATTTAATATTGGTGACACTATGTCCGTTAAATGTCCGAAACGCACCTGTGCTTGATAACATCAAGCGCTGGCGCACCACTAATGTTGACTGGAGTCCCTTCATCTTTTATATTAAAGATGAATTTGATTCCATTAGTCTGTCCGATTATGAACGGCTCAGTATTGATGAGCGGATAGTAAAGTTATATGAAATCGTTGAGGCTGTTAGTGATGCGCACCTTGGCAGATGTCGAAAGACAAACAGCCGTGGTGTTGTGTGGTGGTCGCCTCAGCTGACTCAAAAACGTAGGGAAGTTAGGCGACTTAGAAATAGGTTTCAGGCAGCCAGAAGAACTGGCGCTGAAAATATTGACTCTTTGAAAAACAATTATAGGCGTGCATTACAAGCCTATAAGAAGTTAATAGTCCGAGCAAAAGAAGATGATTGGAAAAGGTTCGTTTCTGAAAATAGAAACGACCCGTGGGGTCGGATGCTGATTAGATGTTTGCCGACGGCATAAGTATAGTAGTGTATGTGTATTGTTATGTAGAATAGTTTTTAAAATTATTATTATTTCATATAATAACCTATTTCTCATTACAGGTGTCTTAATGGTGGTTTCAGCATTTAGTTTAGAATTCATTGCTCAAAAGTCGGGTAATCCTTCATTGAGCAGTGAATCATACAATTTTGGCATCGGCCAATTTTTTTTTTTTTTTTTTTTTTCCAATATTATATGTGCTATCGTTATATTCTGTATAACGACCATGCACATGTGCATATTATTGCTTTATGGTCTCACCCGGAGTCCTTAAACCGGTACCACGGGATGTTGGAAGCCCCAGAGTACGCTCTGGCCAACATATGGTGTAGGCCCCCTTGTGGGAGTATCGTGGTGGCCGTGGTGGATGTCCTCCGTCTGATGCAACATGCATGTGTATTTACATTATTATTTTATTTCTTTTCATTCCTTTTCTTTTCGTTGACACGTGCATTTTTTTTTACCCCCGCACTTAAGTTCAGACTGGGTGCCGTGTGTTTGAGCCTTCCCGGCAGGTACACACGTTAAGCCAAATCTGTACTGTATACCCGGTGTGGTGTTAAATAGTATGAAGAATCTTGTACCATTAATAATTTCTTCGATTGCACCTAACATTATGAAAAATATTAGCTCTTCACAGTGCTCCTCTAGGTTTACTAGGCATGTGATGGTTGGTTTAATGTGTTAGGCAGTCCCATTTGCGCTCGACACTACCATGTTTACACCTTGTTTATAAGCGCAGTTTATTTCGTTGGCCAAGCGGTCGTTCATATAACAACTTGTAGCACCCGTGTCTATCATTGCTTCTGTTGGTCATACGTTTATGTGGATTAATGCCATAAATCGCTCTCCGTGAAATCGTAGTGGTGCATAATTTCTGGGTATTGGCTCGTGGATGCCACAACCGCATTAATTAGCTTATGCCATATAATGATTCTCATTCGTTTGTGGGCGGCAGCAATCTCTAGGGCGTATCCCAGTACGTCCGCAGATGCAACAAAAAGGTCTCTGTTGTTTTCTGCATGATGAGGCTGGGTGACCATGCTCACCACAACGTTGGCATACTGTGTTCCCATTGCTTTGACGTTAACTTGAGTTGTACTTTTGTTGAGCCGGCTCACGTACTGAGTGTAGACAATTACAGTCACCAGTGTGTGTGCATTGTGTGTTTGGAATAGTTTGCGCTATTATTGAGGGTCATAAATATACACACACAAAAAGAGAGGTGGTTGAAATTTGATATCAAATACCCTCACCGTTTATTTTAATCGTCTATATGTGTGTTCATTGTGGTGTTATATTGTTTGTTATATTTGTTATTTATTTTTGTTTGGCTGTATTTGTACTCATTCAGTCCTTATATACACGTTTTATCTTTTCCTCTATCGCTATATAGGATTATTGTTCCTTTTCTCCCAATTCCACTTTGTTATTTGTTACTATTACCTGTATCGTTTTCTTCACGCCCTTTATTTGAAAGAGAAATGTAGCCTGTTTTAATTTATTTTATTTACTGTTATTTTTTTAATGTAACAATGTAATGATGTACAATCGGATTACGTTTTATTTTTGTTATATTTATTAATTTTTATTATATATATTGCCTTTATATTATTCCTTGTAACGTCTTTATCTTATTTATTTCACCCGACTGTTTTTTTGTACCTTCTATTTATACTTTTACATCTGATTTGATGTATTTTCAGTACATCTCATTTGATTTGATTTGATTTGACAGTCAGTTATTTGTTTTTGATTTGGTTTAGCGTATTGTGGTGTTTGTTTTTACGTTTCTTTAAAACTTTTCTTTCCCTCTTTTTTTCTATGTTGTGTCTTCACTTTCTCTTTTTCATATTTTTCTTCCTTTTTGTATTATCACTGTTGATCACTGTTTTCACTGTCTTTCTTTATTTCTTTTTTGAGCGCGATAAGTATTTTATTATTCTTCTTTTTCTTCTTTTGTTCTGCTTTAAGTAGAAAAGAAAGAGAGCACTATATGTTTTATTTTTCTTTTCTGTTAGGCGCTGTTGTGTTCTTGATGCAATAATTTTTTTAGCGGTTTGTTTATAACACTTTTCGTGTTACATCCCAATTCATCTGATGTCTTTTATTTAATTATTTTTGTTATTATTATTTAATTTATTTCTCACTGTGTATTATGCCTTTTCTTCATATATATATATATATATACATATATATTAAAATTATTATTATTGTTTTTTCTTTATTTTTGTTGATTACGCACTAATTTTTATTACAATTTTTCCTTTGTACAATTTCTTTAATTTAATTTCAAGGACCATTTTTTTCAAATAATGATCAATACTCGGCGCCATGTAATAAACCTCTTGCAAAGAAGAAGAGAACAATAGTTTCGTGTAGGACTTATATTGACATTAAAGATCGTGCCGATGAGGAGAAACTGCATATGCTGGTAGGTTACTCTAGGGCACGCCATGTAGGTAACCATCGCTGCTGCTTATTTGACTGTCGCCGGCTCTTGGTGATATAATGATGATTGTACGCCTTCCTCTGAATAAGGAGGTGTCGTTTTTTTTTTGTTTTGTGCTTTGTAGGTTATATACCGAGGTAAAAACTGTCACTGCTGCTAGGCTGCTACTGGAGGAGAGATCTAGTTGACATCTTACCTTTTAATTGGCTCGCCACCGATTGCTTACCTTTCGTATAAAATGCTCACCTTTTATACTGTTTAGTTAACATTAATTTTAGTTTGAGTTGTTGCGCGATTGTCCAGTGTTGGAACATCATCATACTTATGACTGATCAGCTTTTATCAAATTGCAATAACTTTCATGTTTAGGTTAATAAAATACTTTATTAAATACCTTATCCATTTCTGCTTCTTCGTTTACAAAAATGTTTATATAGAAGTAATTTTGTAATATAGTTCACTTTAATTCAAATCGTATAAAAAAACTTAAATTGTCTTACAATAAGTGTGAGTGTGTACCTTAGAATAAATGTGAGTACAAATTATATTTAATAGATTTCATTAAAAGATTATTATCCTTATCTGCTAAAGTTAGATCATTATTAATTCAGCCTCTCTCTAAATTAATATAACTAATAATAATGTGGTAATCAAAAATAATGTGGTAACTAATAATAAATAGGTAATTCTATGTTTGTGTATATAAGCAAAAATAAGCGCAAGGTGTTCATAGTTTCCCAGAAGTCAATTCTGATTTCGTGAACATATTAAGGCTAAGGCTACTGATTCCAAAGGTTGACTTAGGTAAGTAAATATTAATATCACGTATTCTCATAGTAATTGTATTTTCTTCATTCTCAGGTCATTGTGATATGTGACAGATAGGTAATATGAGATGGGAGTACTTTTGGGTGGTTCTTCCACTTTGGGTTGTTTTAGTTTAGAAGATTAATAATTATTCTTCTTTCTTTTCCGTTGTTACTGCCAGCGCCATACTGCTACATCTACATGGTGAGAGAAAAACCATATTCGAACGTTTTCCTCACGCTACCCCTTCTCACTAGCATCTGAATTCGTTGACGATAACCGTTCTTATTTTTGTAGTGTGATGTTGATATTGTCGCTTCGTACTGCTGAACTTATCTTCCATTTGTACGTTCTGTAAAGATGATAGATAAGATGTTCGAGAATGGGCTTATTAGATTGACTCGTGATTGTCTTTGGAGAGTATAAGAAATTGTGGTGGTTATAGCTATAGCGTCGTCCTCTCAGGGATGGAGGATAGTTGACTAGGGTAGCATGATGAAAAGTAACCTCATCGTATAAGGCTCCCTGTAATATCCGTTCACTTTGAGTTAAATATGCTGGTGTAAATCCCATACTGGACACACTGGTATTAAGAGCGTGTGTATTTTCTTGGATATGCTCGTCTCAAAGGCGGTGATCTCCGTCATGTAGTTGTGCTATCATAGTTTTTAAAGTCCGGTCCACCCTTATGTCTGGATTTTCTTTTGGATCGTATAGTGCGGTGAATTGATGTTTGATTCTGTTTTTCTGTAGGTAGCATTATATTGCTCGATTTGTGAATTGTAAGCCATTATCATTTAACAGGACCTTTGTTGAGTCGTATTATCGTTTCCCTCAAGTACTTAATTACTGCTTCTGATGAGACCCTCCATAGGGGCGTAATTTTCACCCATTTAGAAAACTCGGCAATGGTCCAAAAAAATCTAGACACACGGTGGAACATGGTTCGTCCGCAATCTTGGTCAGCATTTCCCCGGAGTGTCGTTGTTGGATAGTTTTATACCTTTGGCAAGTTTCACATTGATGTATGTTCCGAAACATTCCCTGCCAGCAATAGCGCATATAAATCCTATTTATCCTTTTTCGCATTTCCAGATGTCCAGCTGTAGGTACATCGTCGATTTTCTGCACCACTCGCTGTCTCCATCAGTTAGGGATACATAATTTCTACAATATAACACCTTCCTCTCCAAAACTTGCGGGTATACGTCTATATAAGTTTCCATCCTGGATGGCGTAATCCGGATATTTCTATGGATTTTGCATACACCTATTTATCCATGGGTATATTTTTGACTCCTACTTGGGCGGCGTTATATCAGTCACAAGATAATATGACTCACCTGCTTGTCAAGAGAGCATGTTGGTTACTACGTTTTGTTGGCCTTGCTGATAGGCGACAGTGAAAATACATTGCTGGAGTTCAAGGGCCTATTTCGCTATTCTCCCGGTAAGATTATCAATTGCATTATGTCATTTGAATGATTGGTGATCTGTAAGGACGACGAATTTGTAACCCTCCAGATAGGGTCGCATATTTCTAATACCCTACTGTATTGCCAGGCATTCCCGCCCTGCTGCACTATAATTACATTGTGCTTTGTTCAGGTGATAACTTGCCTACGCTATTACGTTTTCTTTGTCATCACATGTCTGTGTCAGCACTGCTCCCTATCAGCACTGTCCTGTATCACCCGCGTCGGTCTGCAAAACAAATGGTTTATTAAAATTAGCGCATGCTAACAGTGGTGCCTCTGTTAACTTTTTCTTCAACGTTTCGAATGCTTGTCGTTATGCCTCTGACCATTTCCAATGTTTGACGTTTTTTAACATGGATGTGAGTGGTTGGGAAATAATCGCGAAATCCGGCACAAATCGTCTGTACCAAAATATGACACCCAGAAAACTTTTGATTTTCCTGATATTGGTAAGTGATTTCAAATTTGCAATTGCTCTTATTTTATCTGGATCGGTTTGAATGCCTCGATCTCTGACGACATGACCTAAGTATTTACGTTCTTTCTTGAAAAGCTCACATTTAGCGGCATTAATCTTTAGATTCGCATTCCAAACGGCATAACTTTCTATTGATACAAGCCTTTATCAGGGACGATGAACGCGGTGTAACAACGATTATTTATAGCCATCGGTTTCTGCCAATAACCATTTTCTACGTCTAATGTGCTTATATAACTGGCCTCTCTTAATTGACTTAGGATTTGTGATATATGCCTGGTTCTGATTTCTTATTAATTTGGCGATAGTCGACACGTAGCTCCCAAGAGCTGTTCTTCCTTTCTGCGAAATTGATTGGGAAGCTATATGGGCTGTGTGATGGTACCATTAAGTGTTTTGCCAACAACTGCTCCAATGTATGATGGCTTGGGCAGCAGGTGTCCTTGACTTGTACCTTATATTCATAGGACGGTCGTCTGTCATCTTGATGTGATGTTCAATAAAGTCTGTTAGACCCGTGACTGTTTGAAGTTTTGGTAACTGGACTTTAAGATTCTTATTAATAGTTTTTTGGGCTTATTGTGTACCGTACACTTTTATTGTATTATGGTTATTTACTACTTTATACATATATTACGTGTTACTATTAACATTTATGCTAAATATCATGAGAGCTTAAATTTTTATTACAACAGTTTTAAAAGTGCCAAAGAAATAGAAAAATATATATATAAGTTCGGTTGGCTGAAAGAACAATATCTGAAATTCAAAAAAACTAAATAATAAATAAATAATAAAAAACAAATAAAAATCATAAAAGTATTCTTTGTGTGATTCTGGATTTATCGTAGTTGTGTTTGGTTTGATTTCACGTAGTGTATTAGTAAAAATGGACGTTGTTTCTGTATTTAAAGAGTATGGCTGGCTATCAGGTCTCAGTTTTTTTAGTGGAACTTCTCTTATAATTCCACTACTCATTACCTTTTTAGGGATAGCGCCCGCTTCTGAGCGGACACTTCCATGAGATAGTAGCTTGGTCGTGACACGCCGCACCAAGTTCGGGTTGTGTACACTAGGCTGTATAACCGGCGTAGTTTAATGTGATGTTGAATTCTACGAAGAATTTTATACCATAAATAATTTCTTCGATTGCACCTAGCATTATGAAAAATATTACTTCTTCACAGTGCTCCTCTGGGTTTACTAGGCATCTGATGATTTGTTTATTGTGTGAGGCAGTCCCATTTGCGCTCGAGACTACCAGGTTTACATCTTGTTCATAGGCGCAGTTTATTTCGTTGGCTTAGCGCTAGTTCATATAACAACTTGTAGCACCCGTGGCTTCTGTTGGTCATACGTTTATGTGGATTAATGCCATAAATCGCTCTGCGTGAAATCGTAGTGGTGCATAATTTCTGGGTATTGGCTCGTGGATGCCACAACCGCATTAATTAGCTTGTGCCATATAATGATTCTCATTCGTTTGTGTGCGGCAGTAATCTCTAGGGCGTATCCCAGTACGCCCGCAGATCCAACAAAAAGGTCTCTGTTGTTTTCTGCATGTTGAGGCTGGGTGACCATGCTGGCATACTGTGTTCCCATTGCTTTGACGTTAACTTGAGTTGTACCTTTGTTAAGCCGGCTCACGTAGTGGGTGTAGACAATTACAGTCACCAGTGTGTGTGCATTGTGTGTTTGGAATAGTTTGCGCTATTATTGACGGTCATGAATATATACACACAAAAAGAGAGGTGGTTGAAATTTAATATCAAATACCCTCACCGTTTATTTTAATCGTCTATATGTGTGTTCATTGTGGTGTTATATTGTTTGTTATATTTGTTATTTATTTTTGTTTGGCTGTATTTGTACTTATTCAGTCCCTATATACCCGTTTTATCTTTTCCTCTATCGCTATATAGGATTATTGTTCCTTTTCTCCCAATTCCACTTTGTTATTTGTTACTATTACCTGTATCGTTTTCTTCACGCCCTTTATTTGAAAGAGAAATGTAGCCTGTTTTAATTTATTTTATTTACTGTTATTTTTTTAATGTAACAATGTAATGATGTACAATCGGATTACGTTTTATTTTTGTTATATTTATTAATTTTTATTATATTTATTGCCTATATATTATTCCTTGTAACGTCTTTATCTTATTTATTTCACCCGACTGTTTTTTTGTACCTTCTATTTATACTTTTACATCTGATTTGATGTATTTTCAGTACATCTCATTTGATTTGATTTGATTTGACAGTCAGTTATTTGTTTTTGATTTGGTTTAGTGTATTGTGGTGTTTTTAAATGTGTAGGTTTTCACTTTGTTTTTACGTTTCTTTAAAACTTTTCTTTCCCTCTTTTTTTTCTATGTTGTGTTTTCACTTTCTCTTTTTCATATTTTTCTTCCTTTTTGTATTATCACTGTTGATCACTGTTTTCACTGTCTCTCTTTATTTCTTTTTTGAGCGCGATCAGTATTTTATTATTCTTCTTTTCCTTCTTTTGTTCTGCTTTAAGTAGAAAAGAAAGAGAGCACTATATGTTTTATTTTTCTTTTCTGTTAGGCGCTGTTGTGTTCTTGATGCAATAATTTTTTTAACAGTTTGTTTATAACCGTTTTCGTGTTACATCTCACTGCATATTCTGTCTTTATTTTTACTTGTTTTTGTTATTATTATTTAATTTATTTCTCACTGTGTATTATGTCTTTTATATATATATATATATAAACCGGTCTTATTGCCGGTACAGTTCACCACAATACGCATTTAAAGTAAAATGTTGTACGGGGTACTTCCATGTAGGCTTTTATTTTCATTTAATGTTTAAAAATTCACAATGTTGTTGCTGAAGAAGAAGAAGAGAACAATAGTTTCGTGTAGGACTTATATTGACATTAAAGATCGTGCCGATGAGGAGAAACTGCATATGCTGGTAGGTTACTCTAGGGCACGCCATGTAGGTAACCATCGCTGCTGCTTATTTGACAGTCGCCGGCGCCTGGTGTAATATAGTGATGATTGTACGCCTTCCGTTGAATACGGAGGTTTCGTTTTTTTGTTGTTTTGTCCTCCGTAGGTTATATGCCACTTTGGTAGTGCATCCCTTGCCGCATTCGGTGACTTAAACCAATTACTATCCGTAGGGGATAAATGGATTATTTATCCAAATCCAAATAACCTCTACGCATAAATTGTTGGGAATGAACTTTTTACAAGTTTTGCATTTTTTGAACTAACAGAAATAGTGCGACAGAGGCAAGACAGAAATTACGCTAAAACAATAAGTAACATGGCGATCGGCCATACGACAGAGGAAAATGTAACGTTAATTAAATCGCGAACTATTAACCAAAAACATGTAGTTCCATTTATTTGCAAAGAAAGCTAATTTATGCAAAGAAATGTTATTTTAAGTAACTTTAACGCAGTGTCTGTCGCAGACACTGCGTTACTCTTAGTGAAAGGGTATTGAATAAGAATGGCTTTTCCCTTTCTTGTAGCTCGAGACATATTTGCAACTTTGGGGCAGACACAAATTTATTGGGCATTTTTGAACAAAAACTATAAGGAAGACAAAAAAGTGGCAACTTATGACTCGCCTTATAGTTACCATGCTGGATTAATGTTAAGTTAATAATATAGATTTAGAAGTAAGTTACTTATGATTTGTATATAAATTGGAATATGTTGTAAATGTGTAAATATATTGTTTTTGTAGTTTGGAAGACAAAGCTTTAATAAAAAAAATAATATTTATTAAAATTGTTTTATTTTCAATTTGTTGTAATTTTAAATTGCTTTATTTTCATACAACGTTGCACCCCAATAATAATCCAAAATTTTTGACTAATTAAAGTAAGTTTTTATATGTTTATTTATATTGTTAATATTAAAGAAACAGCAAAGCTAAAAAGGGGCCATTTGTTGTTCTTGATAGTAATGACTGACGGCATAAATTTCAAGTGTAAAAAAAAGCAAAAGCAACCAAATTGAAAAAAAAATAGAATAATTGTTAAACTTTATGCAAATAATTCATTAAACACATGTAAAATGCCTACGGGACTGTAAATATATAACGCGTATGTAGTGTACATCAAAATTATCTTGCACTAAAAATCACACAATTTTGCAAAATAATTACATTGATAAGTAAGAAGCTTCTAATATTCATTCGTCATTCAATAAAGAATAAAATCTGGAAAAAATATTGTTTAATATGCGCGACAGAATTTTTCAATCTTTTGACAGACATTACAACGTTATATATGAAAATGCCTAAAGAAAATGTTCACTAACTTATGAATTTTAGAAGAGCCATGGTAATGTCAAAAATTAATTATTTAAGGATTAAACTATTTGTTAGAGCAAAATTTGGTGGTTTCTTGCCCATTACTCGCAAACTGCAAAAGGTAGCTAACACTTTGAACAAATAGTAAGGTAGGTCATTTGTTTACATTGTCTGCCCAAAAATCATGTAAAACGGCCACGCCTAAGTAAAATTATGGAATCCCAAATTTTCACTTTTTTATATTTACCTATTCTATGAATTACTCATAAACTGTAACAGGCTTTACATCGTAATATCACGGTGAATGTATGTAGGTATCCAAGAGTTGGTCGTAACCAAATATAATTTCCTTTCTTGTTTTTTTTTTAATGAAAATGTGCCCCAAGTCTTTTTTTTTTGGAAAGAGGTGCTCGTTACATATATATTTTTTAACTTTTTACCTATTAATGATGATAAGAGTTGAATTTTTTTCAAAACTTTAACATTTCCTTTGCTTTTAATTTGCTTCGACGACTTTATATTGACCTTACAGCGCCACAATGATAGCTCGAATATTTCAATATTCGGTCTTTAACTTTTTAGCATTTGAACATGTGTACAATGTGTAGTTTTTTTGTATTTTTAAAATAGATGAAAAACCTATGTACTACAACAGCGCAATATCTTCCACTTTCATTTATTTTATATTACAGTGTAACGTTAAATCTCCCCTTCTGCATTTTTTTAAACGTATCAAATAATATTAAAAATCGTGTACACTACCCGGAGTTTGGGAATATAATCATTTTGTCATTATTACGTTTGTAACTTACAAAAGTAAGAGTCAGAGACCCTAAAAAATATATATATATTCTTGATCGGTATCAAATTTGGAATCGATTTAGACATATCCATCTGTATATCTGTCCACATATATATCTGTCCGTCTGTTCGTTCTTCCGGTCGCAAAAAAGACGAAATACAGCTCAAATTTGACAGATATATCGGGAGTTCTTGGTATTGAAAATAAGCAAACTCGGTCTAAGAGCGTACGCCTACAATGCAACGTAAACTGAGACCACCTCGATTTTTTTAAGTAAAATTTGGTAGTTTGTTTGTTGTTGCACATTTTGTCACAAGTAGGTAGGTTATTGGTCTGCAACAGCTATACAAAAATCCTGTAAATCGGCCGTAGCTAGCTGCGTGAAATTATATAACGCTAAATTTTCATTATTTTATGTTTTCTTTTTTTATTTACTACTGAAAGGCTGAAACAGGCTCTGAATCGTAATGTCATGGTGTATGGATGGTGTACAATAGTTAGCTCTAGCCAAATGCAATTTTCTAACTTGTTCTTTTTATTGCTAGTTAAAATTGTTATGTATGTTGTTGTTGCTTTTTACTGTTAAATATAGTTTCATTTAAATTCTTTACATTTCAGTGTAATTATGAAACTTATAAAAAAAGGTAGATTAAAGAAAACGAGAACTAAATAGGCTTTTTTTATAAAAAATTAAAGACGGTAAAGACATATATTTCATTTATCCAATGTTTTATGAATTCGATTTTATTGCGCAACTAAACGACCTTAGTGTTATCAGTTACAACATCGATTTTTTTGGACCATAGAGCCTGAAACTATTATAGTGTTCTGATAATATTTGATATTCAATGGTGAATGTATGTGAAAAATCTGAAAATATCGAATTCAGTTCCTTCAATATCACCTAGATCTATTAATGAACCCAATATACAACGAAATTATACAATTATAGAAAGAGGTGGAGAAGGCAAAGCGGATACTCCCTTTGCCTCATCTTTAAGTTGAACTTAGCGGGTGAAAAATATATTTGAATGGCAATGTATGGCGGAATAAAACACACTAATGTTGCAAAACAATTTATACTTTGCATAGTAATCCACTGGACCTCTTTTAATTTTATTTCATTTCTATGCTGGAATATTTTATTTAAAATTTTGACTAAGACATGCATATTTTAAATGTCATTTAATCTACAGTATATATATTTTAGATACCGCCTATAATGTTGGAGAGTACTTACATGTTGATTTTATGCATATAACAACAGCAAAGTAGTAGTCTTTGGTAGTTACCGAACTACCAAAGAATACCCAATTTGTTGTGCCCAAAGGTGCCTTGCTAAAAAAAGTTTTTCAAGATTTTTAAAATCTTAATAGTACCTTAATAATATTGCAAATTTACATAAAATTTCTATAACGTTTTAAATTTGCTTTATATTAAGTTTGTAAAAGTTAAGAAAATATATAAATACAAGGTTGTCAAATTAAAATTTTAATTTTAGTAGCAATCCTTCTAAGTAAAAGAGCGGGTAAACGTTAATACTTAATTTTCACTTACTCTAACCGAAATAAACAATGCAAAAACTGCACGTTTGTACTTCACAATATAGACATAAAATATTTGTGAACTTATCAACTTAATTTCAAGAGAGAAATTCTGGAACCGATAGAAACACAGAAATGTAAATAAACATAAGCCTTTTTTGTACATTACATTGAACGTAGTATAATTGGGCAATCAACTACATATAGGTACCAAATAATAGCAAGAAAATTTAGACAACGCAAATTTTGCCTGCAATAATAATTAAAAAAGTGATAGTATTAAGCTAATAGATCTGAGTCCATTAATAGACGCAGGTCTACTACTTTCACTCACGAAATATTAAATAAATACAGTTGAAATTTGGTATTTATGTAGACAACGCTGTTCCATAAATCGTCGCAAATTTTTATTTCTGTTTGTTATACCCAGCAGCTAGAGGTTGGGAGTATATTCACTTTTTCATTATGTTGATAACGCCTAGAAGGAAAAGTCGGAAACCCTATAAAGTATACATATTCATGATTAACATCAAATTCTGAATTGATGTAGGCATATCTGTCCGTCTGTTTGTTGTAAACATTCTCCTGGTCGTAAAATTTGATATATTGAGCTGAAATTTTGCAAAATCATTGCAAGTTCTTGCACGTTGGGCTAAATCGGTCAAGCGGCACGCCCACAGTGCAACACCAACTGAGAGCACCATATATTTTTTTAGCAAAATTTAAAAGGTTTTTGCTCATCATCTGCAAACTGCAAAAGACAGAAAACTAAAATTTTGCACAAGTAAGAAAATTATTGGTCTACAATGTCTGCCAAAAAGTAGTGCAATTTGGATACGCTTATGCGAAGTTATATATTACCAAACTTTAATTTTTTTATGTGTGGGTTTTCAATTTACTTTTAAAAAACTGAATCGAGTTCTGAATTGTAATATCATGTTGTATTGGTGGCCGTCCAGCCAAATGTAATTTTTTTACTTATTTTGGTTTTTATTTTTATTATTATTTTACAATTTAACTATTTTCATTTTAATTTTACTACCTATTAGTTATATAAGATTATGTAAGTTAAATGTTAAGTTAATTTCATATTTCGCCACATTTCGCCATATTTCGCTCAATTCAGCTTTAATTACGTAAATTAATATAAAGTATTTATATTATTTAAGCTAAATAGAACTCAATTCATCTAAGGTTACTTAAATTCAAGGCAACTACGCATAATTTAACAGTTTAATTTAGTTAAATTTAGGTGCAATAAGTTAAATTAATATTAATCAAATTAATAATAACGTTAGCTAAATTTCCTTTAATTTAGTTTAATTTGTCTAAAATAAAGTAAAATAAGCAGCTTAACTCTGCTCAGTATTGCTAAATTTACCTACAATCAACGCAATTTAGCTTAATTAATAAGATTTAGGTATACTAAGTGAAAATTTGCATACATTTAGAACATTTTTAATCCGGTTAATTAAAATACGTTACGCATCTGAAATGCAATAACTTTTTCAATTTTAAAAACTAAATGTAGCTCAATTTGGTCCAATTCAGCTACATTTACATATAATATATACAATCCAAATTAATTAAAAAGTTTTATTTTAACAAATTTATGTTAAGTTCGTATAAGTTTCGCTCTATTCAGCTTAACTTATCTAAGCTCACACAAATTAAACAGCTTAATCAAGCTCAGTGTACTTTAATTCAGATTAATTTAAATTAGTTAAGTATATTTCGCATTAGTTTAGGAAACAGAAGAGAAGTATATTGAGAAAAACATATCCGACCACTATAAGGGTTCGTGACATACTGATATATATAATTAAAATTTGAATTTAGAGAAAAATTTTGTGTGATGTGAAATTTTTCGCTGAGAAAAAACTGCTAGCAAGTTTCTCTATATGAGAATCAATCCAAGACGATTAATTTTGTCTAAAATTTCAAAATGGTACACATGATCGAAACGCCCTTTTCATATCTAAAGAATTCAATGATTTGCTTATATTTCGTGGCACCCTTAAGACCAAACTGAAACCACTTTGAAAGAACAGCTTTAAAAATGTTCTTCTAGGTGCGAACAATCACTGCAAGCAGTTTTTGTATTTTTTTAAAAAGGCTTAAAAAATATTTAAGAGTAATTTAATTATATTTGCACGAACAAATAACTTTTCATTAATTTTCGTTACACTTTTTAATCAAATTGTATTTAAATAGGCAGTTTTTTAAATTATAATTGGAATTATGTTATCAAAAAAAAAGGTTCCCAATAAATATTTTTAAATTAAGGTTAATTATTTGTAAGGACGCATATTCCTACTTAAAAAAGTTCAATAGCACCATATACAATTTTATACATAATAAATAACACATATAAAGATGTGGTAAATTAGTATCCACCCATTTATTGTCCAACTAATCTGGTTCAGTTAACTCATGGATGCCAATAAATCGTGTTGTCAATCATCAGAGAGTTTCAAAAATCCTTAGCTGCTGACGCGGTAAATATATAACGCGTTAGAACACCTGCAGGATTATACCAGTAAAGAACTATATCAGGAATTACGATTAGGTGACGCGCCGATATAATTATAGGTTCACTGGTCTATTCTAAGTTATATTCCCAATTGTCCCAGTAGCACCTACTGTCTATCACACACAGATTTTTTTCTATACCACGCAAGACTTCAGCTCACATAATCACAGTTTTGTATTCGAATACTAGGTATAATACATTATAGAAGTAGAAGAATATAGTAAAAAGTATACACCAAGGACAAAAAGAAAGCGAATATTTGTACTAAAGAAGCAATAAAGAAAATCTATACTTTTGTGCCCTTCAAAAAGTGTAAATTTCATTAGGGGACCAGGCCTGGTAAATAGACCAGACTCTTCTGGATTAGAATGGAATAATACGGAGAAAGAAATTGCCCCCTTATATTTTAATTAATAAATCGTTTAGTTTTTTTTAACAGTTTATATGCAGGCGCAAAAACTTTAAACAATGTTGCCAGTTAATTATCATAAAATTATAACATTCGTGTACATATACAGAAAATTTCCTTTACTAATACACACAACGTCTAGTTTAAACATTTAAAATTCATTTGATTTAGCAAAATTTGCGAATGTTTCATTTCACAAAATTTTGTACAGAGTTATGTTTTGGCCCAGAAACAAACCTTATTGAAAATGATTAAAATCGGGTTATTTTTACGAACATGTCATACATAACGTATTTCTTAAAAAAAGTCGTTATATGAAAAAAAATTACAATTTTAAATATCTTTTAATGTTAATTGTTCCTGAATTGTTTTTTAACATGAAAAATGCACCAAGCTTAGACCAGATCGGTCGATTTTTACGATCACTTACTATATTTCGCACTTTTCGAATTAAAATCATTATATAACCAGAAGCTTTAATTTAGAATATATTTCAACAAAAATTTGCAGTTGTGTTTTGACATAAAAAATATATATACCAAATTTGGTCCATAGTGAGATTGAGAAAAAGACAGAGAGAGAGATAGAGGAAGAGAGAGTGATTGAGAAAAAGAGACAGACTGGGAGGAAGGGAAAGAAGAAGAGAGAGATGTATAAAACACGAAAGAATAAAGAAAGAAAATTATATTTGGCTGCGCTCTTTGATCAAAGTGAATTCTTCATTGCAACTTACCTTAAACTTGTGAGGATTTTTGATGTTACATCTTGCAAAGCTTGAGACAGATCCACTTTTTATTAAGATTTATGCCTATGTAAAATTATAAAATATTACATTTTTTTAGTTTTCGTTGTTTATGATTCGCCATTAGTTGTACAAGCTAATATAATAAGAAAACTTTTTAATACATTCCGTAGGCGATATCATTCTCTTGCTAAATGCAAACACGGCTACACGTTCCTAAAATTGCAAAACATCAAATTTTTTCTCTTCATCGTTTCACGTTTCTTACTGGGTACTTGATCAGCTAAAAGGGTATAAGTAGTGTGTTTTCCCTGTATGTTTTAACAGTAAAAAAGCAAAATTCTAACGTATCGAATTATTACATTTTTCGTATTATAGCTTTTACTTACTTTTTATTTGCGATGTAAATAACTTTGACGTATGATATGACTGGATGATGAGTATCGAACTTTTACAACAACCAAACATAAATAATTTCTCATTTGAATTCCCTCTTTCTATCACGATCATTTAGATTTAGACATGTGATAAATATTTCTCCATTTATAAATGATATAAACCATGCTGTCTAAAATACTGATATAGGTAATCGAGGTGGCTGATCTTAATTGTATTTGTATTATATACCAACAATATACAAAATAGGCACAGAAATAGGCAAGGCAAAACTACAGAAAATACCACACAAAAACAAAAACCAGCGAAATACATTAATTAAAGATATGGTAGAATTAAAAAAAAACTACAGACGAGTAATTTGCCTTATAGTAGTTAATCTGGATCCGCTTGTTAAATAATTTATATTAATTAGCCTAATTTATACATGTTCATAAAATCAAGAAATAAATTAAAAGTCCAAAAAAAGAGTCCGTCCATGAATCCAAATTTTATTAAAATTTTAAAGTGCTAGAGCATCACCCCAACAGTACGCCAAATATATATGTATATATATAATATACGTTTTACATGGATAGTTATGATAGATATGAGTAAATTGATTCTAGGTCGTATATCAAGATGTTGAGGGCGTAAAAGCATATTGTATAAAAATGACTACAATTCTAGATGTGTTCAGTTTAGTTTGATTAAATGGCGAAGTATCCATTTTTTCACTTTTATTTAATATTATTGTGGCCATTCCTCTGCTATTTCAGTATCATATGGTAGTTATTATTCTTTTTAAAAAAATGTAATTTAAAATCTTGGAATAATAAGTTTCGCGGAGATTTCCTTTTTAGGAAAAAGAAACGTAGTTCAATTATGTCACCAGAGGGATGTAAAGAAACATATACGTATTAGTCGGTGGATGCCGACTATTAAATACACTACACCCCATTTTTATAATAAAATACGCAGGCCAAACTACGCCAAATCACGCCTACATAACAAATTTTATTAACAGAGCTGTAAAATTGCGCCCTATACTTTGGTAACAAATTTAAATAAAGAAACTATAGGCAAACGGACAGGCGGGCTAAAGTCAAATGAGGAAGTCATCCTGAGTCGATTGGTATAATAAAAGCTGGGTCTATCTCAAATCCTTCTGGGTGAGCCAATGTAACTGTCAATATTACCAGTTAACTTACATTTTTAATACCATACTATTTTCCGATTGCCACTTTTACATTAAAAAAATTGGAAATTAACTGTATTTTTTCATGTTTTTAAATAAATTTGTATTATGGTATACTAAGTATTCAGGATATGGATGCATATAAACATCTTTTATTTATTTATTGCAGTTTTCACATGTTCCATATTATGGTAAGAATATATATGTGTAAATAGATCATTTTTTTGACAATGTATATATATATATATATATATATATATATATATATATATATATATATATACATACATATATGTATATAGAAATAGAATAGAATTGAAAATGTTAACAGAAAAAATGGAAGTTTGTTTTTATATAATTTCACGTAAGCGTACAGGATTTGGACAGACTTTTTAAACTAATGGCTCTCTACATGTGCAATATATCAGATTTCCCTCATCTGCAGTTTCCGGATGAGGAGCAAAATACTACCCAATTCTACTTAAAAAACATAAGGCGCTCTCAGTTTATGTTGCACTGTGCACATGAAGAAGTATTTCCTAAATATTTTATATGTAACATACTTTCAGGCTGGCTTCTGCATTCAATGATATTCTAGTGTATCATATCATTCATTGATTTTATAAAAGCATCACCTGATGCTTGCACGTGTATCAGCTCTTAACGTTAATCATTTGATTAGGTACAGTAATTGAAGCTAAGATGAGTTTTCCGTGTATCTTTTTTAACCACATCAATAAAAAAAAAGTGGAACAAGAAGAACTCTATAGTTGGTCTGAACCGATTCTAAAATACCCTGCCACACTTTGCTTAATCGGATTAAAGTCAAATAAGAAAATTACAATAGTAAAAACATTGTCATTTCTCAATTATTTAAAAAAGTCGCTAATTGTATTATGGAAAGAGCATGGTATTTGGGATAAGTGTATATATATTCTCTTAATTATGTGTGAAAACGAAAAAGGAATAGAGACAGAGAGATATTAACCCATATCAAATAAAATCATACGATTTAAAGCAATAACAAATTTCAATTTGAAGAACAAAAAAAAGAGTATTTTCAATCAATCGAAAACACAAAAGCACATGAAAAAAGACATCATACTAACCAAGGGAAACAGAAAGAGAATAATTAAAAGTTTAAATTATTCTATTGCTAAGCATATAAGTAAAAAGATATCAATCAATGGTTCTAAAATAACTACTTTAACATTATGAACTATTAAGTTGTAGTAAAATCATTATATATATTCTAAGAGGTATTTCAGAAATATGTTTTTTTATTAACCAACCAAATTTACATTTAAGTCATTATTCATTATATGTTTCGATAAATGGTATGGTCAGGGAACTCTTTCGAAAAATCAGTACTGTTGAAAACGAGCATTATTTTTGCCATTTTACCTTTATCAGTTACCATGCAAAAAGTAGAAAAAAAATCATTCACTATGGGTGGCAAAATTCATTACATATAAATTGGACAATTTTGATGTAAGTTTATTACACTTTAGAAAGATACATCAGGGCTGGTTAGAGTATTAATTACTCAAATATTAAATCAATGCAGTGCCATTAATATGAATGTATCCTTTGGTACAGCGTTTTTTTGTCTTACACCAATCTTCTGAGAAGCTCATCACTCAAGCCCACTCATTCGATTCTGGCATATTCTAAGGAGAATTTCTTATATATATTAAGTTCTTCTTATTGCAATTTCCATGCAACATAATTTATGAAAGTTTTTAAATCTTTTTTATTATCATTCTTTTACCGCTTTTTATATTGCACTAGTCCCCAAGTTCTTTGGCCCGCTTAATAATCGACCCTGACCGTTCTAAGACTTTTTCGATTGATTTTAACTTACTTATTCCAATAAACATACGAAAGGTGAGAAAAATATGCAAAATTCAGTGTTCTATATCTTGAACTGTGTAACAATGGATCGGTCCAGAGCCGACAATTAACTACTGTGACTCAAGAAAATGAGACGATGGTCAAGAAACGAAGAAAATTTCGCCCATCGAACCTGTTACTTCGCTAAAAAAATAAATTGTAAAATCAGATGTGATTTTACTCATTGCCAAAAAAAACAGGCTTTTAAATGGTATAGAAATTTATTCAGATTTTTTATTCATATAACTCACAGCCTTCTAGACTCTGCATGTATTCTGGGCAACTATAGCATACTTTTGGGTATTGCATAGGCATTTTGCATATACTTACGGCAAGCGTCATACTACTTCTTCCATTTTTTATTCGCTTTTTTTAATGGACGTACGTATGTTTTTGTGAAAAGTCAACAGTAAAATAAAAAACACTTTTTTTTTGGTAACTTTGTTATTGCTTTATTCTTCATATATTCACAAATATTTAAAATGTTTCCTTTTCTTTGTTAAGGAAACTGAATTTAGAGCGATGGTATGACTAATGTGTTGAGAGGGAGGAAAGCAAAGGGATATTTACAACTAGTCTTATGAAAAATGTTTTTCACCATTGTATCAGTTTCTTTTTAATATTTTTGTAAAATGTAACAATAATCTTAAATTTATTAAGAAATTTTTTATCAGTGAGGAATTTAAGGGGCAGTAAACATTTTCATTGAATCAACTGTTTCATTTCATTGTATTTGCTATATTTGAAATTTGTGCATTGCTGCTAAAAAAATTAATTGTAAATTATAATTGTGATTATAATAATGAGACACGACAGTTTGGCATTTGTTCTCTGAGAGAAAAATATCCACAATTAATTAATTCTATTTCTCGTTTTATTATATTTTTGAATTTTTTTTCTTTAACTGGTCAAATTTTTTAATTTTTTTCGTGTTCTTCATGTATTTAATTTCCATTTAAATTTTTTTGGTGGATTATAAAAGCATTAAAAAAAAAATAGTATTCGGTCATACTTAATGGAGGAGGATTAATGACAGATGTAATTAATGGTAATTATTTATTATAAATCGAACATTTATAATAAAGGTCGATCCAAAATGTTTATAATAAGAATAAATTTTTTTTGGTGGATAATTAATTATAAACATTGGTCTGATTAGAATCTGTAAGCTTACACTTCAGTTTCAATAAAAAATGAAATTATTCAATAAAAAGGAGTGTATTATTTTCACCTAATTATTCTGGAACGAAACAGTTCGAACCACTTTTGTTGAAATGCGCACCTTTCTATTATTTATTTATCTTTCTCCTTTTTTCTATATAAAATTACGTTTTCTTTGTTTCGTTTCTGCTTTCAAAATAATTTATGTTAACATTTTAAGACATTTATACATATAAATATATATATATATATATATATATATATATATATATATATATATATATATATATATATACACATGAGTGTGTGTGTGTGTGCATATATATGCGTAGGATGTACATATGTTTAAAATGTACTTGTATTATACGGTACAAAAGAAGAGGCGGTTATAACATTGAATTTATTTATTTATTTATAACATAAATAGCGATTTACCCTCTTTATGTTATTTCAAATAAAAATAAATTCTATTTTTAAAGTCACACCAAACACATGAAAAAAGAAAATATTTTTTTGCATTTTCTTGAATTCTGAGTGCTACGCCTAAAAACCGCACAAGTGATAGCACGTAGTCCGGATCTAGTCTTGTGGGCGCATAACTTATATTTGAACATTGGTCAAAAACAATTACCTTCCTTTAAAGGTCTAAAAAAGATATATTTTTTACGAACCAATTTATTTTTGGACACATAATTAAGTTCAATCAATACATCACTTTTTTTTGACAATTTATACGGCCACAAAAACCTCAAACAATTATGGTAGTTAATTGCCACCATTATATTATGCAAATCATGTAGTAAATTTCCTTTACAAATACACAATTTTTTATAGAACTTTGTGAAATTTTCATTCTACAAAATTTTGTGGAAGATTTTATACCCATTTTTTTCAAAGTGTAGAATTAAATATTTAAATAAATTTAACTTTTAAAATCAGAAGTGTGTGTACGGAACAAAAAAAAATTTAATCTTTTGGGGAAACTTTCATTTGACAAGCAATGAAAAGCAACTAAAACAGGTAAGGTAATCTTGGACACCCAACACCAATACATCATGATATTACGAATCTGTCTCAGTTTTTTAGTAGTACGTTGAAAACCTATACACTAAAAAATGAAACTTTGGTACTGCATAACTTCGCAGTGGCGTATCCAAATTGCATTACTTTTTGTTAGATATTGTAGATCAATAACCTTCTTACTTATGCAAAATTTCAGTTTTCTATCTTTTGCAGTTTGCAGATGATGAGCAAAAAATCACTAAATTTTGCTTAAAAAACTAAGGTGTTTTACCTTTATGTAGTACTGAGGGCGTGTTCTTTGACCGATGTCGCCCAATTTCAATCCCAACCTATTTGCAAGAACTTCCAATGATTCTGCCAAATTTTGGCTTGATATATCAAATTTTACTACCAAAAGTATATGTACAACAGACAGACACACAGACGGATAGACTGACAAACATGTCTCAATCGATTCAGAATTTAATGCTGATCAAGAATGTATATACTTAATAGGGTTTCCGACGCTTCCTTCTAGGGGTTACAAACATAATGATAAAGCGAATATACGCATCATCCTCTAGGTGGTGGGTATAATGACAATAAGAGTTACCTGAAACATTAACATTAAAATATAAAAAGTATTATATGTTAAGTTCAAAAAAGAGAATCATTTAGAGGAATCGACACAATAATATTCGAATCGGCGAATCGGAGAGTGAAAGAGCAAAAAGTCAGATTTGGGAAACAGATAAGTGAATAAATTAAAATTAAATTTGGTTTGATTGATATATAAAAAAAAAAAAACAAAAAAAAACAAAAAAAAACATTAAAAAGATCAATAAATAATTATAATTGTTCAATAGCTTATAAGGTACAGAATTATAATAAATATAACAAAGAAGAGAAAGGAAAAGAATATATAAATACGCAACAAAGTTGAAAGCGTAAAATTTAACGAAGAAACTTGCCTAACCGGCAACAAGAAGGCTAGTCATAAACTAGCATTTGAGTCCGAAGAAGAGGAATCAAATGACGTAAAAAAAGTAAAAATGGCCGATCAAGTACCTTCCTCTATCCTAACAAATTTAGAAACCAAAATTGCCAAATTGTCGAAATGCTATGCTGTTCTGGAGGAAAAATACAAGGAAGTGCTTCACGACAATAAAAAATTAAGAAGAACAAATAAAAAGCTAGAAGAAGAAATCAGTACCCTTAAGAATGACATCATTTTTGAGGATGACACGGATAATGATCATGAAAACGAAAGTACTGATGCTGATGTAGACACGCAGGACAATGAATGTGGTGACAACCCAATAAAAGATGTAGATATGGCCCAACATTGTAGCAACCCTACTTACAACAGTAATGAAAGTAGCAAATTGGCCAATAGTAATTTTAAACGACGCAGTAAATCAGGAAATAAGTCCTCAAAGGGCCAAGCCCCGATCATTAAATGCTACACATTAACATTAATATTCTAACAAATGACATGAAGAAAATATTCATACAAATATACAAATACAAATTTTTCTCTCAAAATTGTTAACAAAAACATAACCAACGTCATTGTCTTTTGTTACCAGGACCATTGTAAAGTCGTGAATCATTTAAATAAGCTACAGTATAAGTACTACACTTACACACCTGTCGAAGCGAAACCTTACTCAGTTGATGTTGAGGGACTCTCTAATACTTATGATACGGAGGAAGTGTTACAGTACTTAAGGAACTTGTCAAACGAGTTCCAAATTTTAAAAGCGATTAAACTGAAAGGTGATAAATGGCTTGTTCAACTCGATAGGACAAGCAACATCAGAGAATTTTTTAAAATTAAATACATCCTCAACTGCAAAATATCATTGAGGAAACATAAGCAACGAGGTCCTATACAATGCAGGAATTGTCAACGATTTGGGCATATTTCTTCCAATTGCAAGATGCCATATCGCTGCGTGAAATGTAGTGGCGATCATGGTCCTGGCAAGTGTAAGATTCCCCCCAAACACGAAAACAAGGCTGAAACCTTTATAACTGATGCTGTTACGGGTGAAGTTAGAAAGCAATTTGGTCTTCCTATAAAATGTGCCAATTGCAATGCTGAAGGTCATGTGGCCAGTGACAAGAACTGTCCTAGACGTGCTCAAATATTAAAGAAAATGCAGGACCGTAATAAGCCTAGTAATGCTTATCAAGTTTCCAATGGCTTATCATTTGCGGACTGCGTGAAATCTACAAAAAACGTAGCACATCATCAACCAAGCCATGGAAACGTCGAGATTAAGCACCTAGATAATGAATGCAAAAAGCTACTAGGAAAAGATATTCAAACATGCTTAGTGAAAATAGGTCAATTTGCTACTCAGTGTAATAAATTAAAAGGTGACGGAGAAAGGACGAGATCCCTATTCGAGCTGCTACTCTATTCGTCTATATGATTAATGGCCTTAAATGTATTTTCTTAAACGTTAACACTTTGGTTTCCAAGCACAAGAGACATTACCTCAACGTCTTCCTCAATACCCACAAGCCTGATGTTCTATTACTAGCGGAACATAAATTATCGCCCAGACATAAAGTATTTTTTAAAGGATACAAAATTTACACACAATGCAGACATAATGCACGAGGAGGCGGTACGCCTGTATTTATCAAGGAATTGTTTGAGTCGGAGAGAATCACAGTCAACCTGAGAAGCATAGAGCACACAGCTGTTAAACTAACGAAGCAGAATGGTCAACAGCTATTAGTTGCATCTCTTTATCAAAGACCGAATGATTCCCTCTGTGATGCTGATCTTGAACAGCTGGAGAATCTCTGCTGCAACCATGAAATATTAATTGGAGCAGACTTGAATGCCAAGCACGTCGAATGGGGAGGAACAGTAACAAATACTAAAGGCAATAGACTGTATAACTGTATTATAGGCACCTTAAATGTAACAATCGTACCCACGGTAGAAGCAACCAGAATCTCAGAATCCAGCTCATCATTTATAGACTTTTTTATTGCTTCATCATCAATTCCAATTGTTCAACACTACAAACTCAATAGAATGGGCCTGAAAACTTTTGATTTTGAATCAGAGCGGTCGAAGTGGTAGTAAGATCAAGGGCTTTTAAAAAACTACCGCCTGAACAAGTTTATGACTACAAAACAATGAACGTGCATAAATTTAATAACATTCTCAACAGACTGCTGATAAACACCCATCTTCCATATGATAGAAATATAACCACATTAGAAATTGATGAATATGTTCTCCTTATGAATGAAGCTTTCAAGGCAGCCATGGATTGTTCAATCAAAAAAGTAAAGGTATCTGATAAAGGGTTAATCAACTTACCTCCACATATTCTTAATTTTATTCATGAAAAGAAAAAATTGAGAAGGAAATTACATAGAACACAAAATCCAGAAAGTTACTACACGATTAAGGCAATTATAAGGAATATGGATATAATCATTAAAGAATCTATACAAACACACGAGCAAAAATACTGGAGTAATTTTATTGCAAAAATAAAAACAAACAGTGATATGTACAAGAAAGTAAAAAGAGTAGCAGGAATTAGTAAGCATAATGATATCTCAGATATTGCAGACTCTCATGGTGCTTTATTCAGTGATGATACTACCAAGGCCAATATTTTAGCTGATTATTTTGAACAAAGCCATTACAGCGGTGAAACAGACTCTCGCTCGATTTTCGAAGAAGCAGTTAGCAGGTCCATCTCCCACTTAAGTGATAACCTGCCTGTTGTAAGCTTTAGTGATGATGTGTCTGCGGATGGCTCAATTCATACTAGTAAACTACATCCTGGTTACTTCCTCACTACTGCTGATGTAAAAGGTGCTCTCAAGTATAGAAACAACAAAAAATCGGCTGGTCATGATGGCATCCCAAACTATGTTCTAAAAAAGACGACATCTACTACCTGGTTATTTCTCACCGTCTTATTCAATCATTGTCTTAATCTGGCTTACTTTCCAGTACCTTGGAAGAAGGCAAACATAGCTCTTATTTTAAAACCGGGAGCTGATCCAAAACAAGTGCAGTCTTATAGACCTATCTCACTTCTATCAAACGTTGGAAAATTACTTGAGTATATCTTACTACAAAGAATCCAACTACACCTGGTGGAAAATAATATTTTAAAAGACTTTCAATTTGGTTTTAGGCGTGGCTTATCCACTATACACGCCCTAATGGTATTCACTAACTCGGTAATTAATAAGCTTAACGCACGCTGCTCTACCATTGCAGTCAGCTTAGATATTGCTAAAGCCTTTGATACAGCTTGGCACGAAGGAATACTGGAATACTGTACAAATGTCAATCATATGGGCTGGACATACGCCTATGTAAGCTGCTATTCCATTACCTAAACAATCGCTCCTTTTGCGTTAAGTTATTTAAGGCAACATCCGTTGATAAACCAATTAAAGCTGGAGTGCCGCAAGGATCCCTGTTAGGACCAGTATTATATAACATTTTACTAAGTGGTCTACCAGTCCCTAATAATGGTGTGCAGGTGTTACTCTATGCTGATGATTGCCTTATCTCGTCATCGCACGCGAAAGCCGCCTTAGCCTGCAGGAAAATTAATGATTATTTAGAAAATATCTCAAAATTCTGTCAAGATTGGAAACTGAAACTTAACACGGATAAAAGCAGCGCTATCATAATAAAAGGTAAACGTAAGAATCTCTACATGAACGCCAGAAGTTATACACCAGGTATAGTTATTAACAACCATCAAATTAAGATAAGTAATAATATAAAATACTAGGGGGTAATATTTAATGAAAAATTCGAGTTTTTTAGGCACCTTATCATTAGTAAGGCCAAAAAGGCTTATGGTCTGTATCAAAAAGTTATTGGTACCAAATGCACTATTGACAAAAGGATCAAACTCCTTATATACAAACAAATAATAAGATCAGTCCTGGCTTATGCTTTCCCGATTTGGTCTGGCATCTCCTCTTCTCAAATGGAACGACTTAGAAAATTAGAGAGGAAAATCCTTCGTACCTGCTGTAACCTAAAACCATACATTATGCCCGATGGATCAATAAGAAACCCGTCTTGTAAAAGAATATACCATTCATCTAATATCACCAGAATAGACTCCTTCCTAGTAGGATCTGCAATTAAATTTCTGGAGAAATGCTCATTTGTTGATAACAACCTGGTACGGAACTGCATACATGATACGGATATAAATTCTCTTCACAGACAGTTTTATTTAGATGTAGATTTTCTAATAACGCTGAAAAAGGAGAAGATCATAGATCAACAAAACAAAATGCTTTTTTACCACAGAAGAAAGGGATCCTATAACTTGACGAGCTTGGTGTATAACACCACGCAATTATGTGATATAGAATAATACTATCTTTTTGCTTTTTTATTCACCTAGTCTTAGTTTTAGCCTTAGTTGTAAGTTGTATCTTTTAAGTTAGTTATTAGTAGTAGGTTAAGATTATTAAAAGTGCCTCTTTTTCCATTTCCTTTTTGGGGGCTTTGACATCCTATTTTAGTACTAAGTATACTATAACCAAAGAAAGAAATAAGATGTAGTATGCCAATAACTGTAAATTCTTTGAAAAATGCCCCTAGCATGCAAAGAAAATTATGTACCTATGTAACACTTTCTTGTAATGCTTTATGTTTTTTAAAATTTTGGGAAATAAAGATATAAACGATAAAAAAACGATAAGTTCAAAAAACAATTCAATATTACGATCCTCCTCTTACAGAATAGGTAAATTAAACAAATGTAATTTTATATACAAACAAGAACGACATGTTTATCGCGTTGAACCTTTCGGTCGCATAACAGGTGAGTCTGGTCGTTTAGCTTAATATATTTATAATAACATATGTTATAGAAAGTAACAAGATGTGTGTTAAACAATTTTTAAGAATAAAAGCAACAAAAGTTAATCCAAAAAATTTAACTTAATAGATAAATTTCAAATTTTTTTTAATGTACAGTTTATGAAAAACACGCTTTATATATTATACCGGATAAAGATGTATATATACCTGCATGTATACCTCTTAGAAAGAGACAAAAATTAGTAAAAATAACAGAAGTAAGCGCAGTGGACATAGAGTCAGTGGGCTGCACAGACTGGTATTGGCCAATCAATGTAGACTTTGTAGACCGCAACCAGTCTGAAAATAGAGACAATGGAATAGAAGTTACAAGTTATTTCTGCGAAATTCCATACGATTCTAACCAAAACGCCCCCTTTTTTGATACACCCACATTTTTAAACGTAAATGTGACGTAAAGAACGTACTATAACTATGTATTATGACCATACTAAACAGAACGCATTAATTTACTCTTGTAAGGGCTTTCAGAAGACATTTCATTGATATGTGTTATATCAAAAATAAAAGAGTGAAGACACTTTAAAGGACAATTTTTTTTTCTATATGTTTTAGTCTAACTAATATATACAATTTAAGAGCTCATCAATGAATAAAAAATTACCGCAGTTGAATACCTGCGTATTAAGATCCTGCAGATAACTTCTTATAGATAAAGGTCTTGTGGATAAAGGTTCTTGAAATTAAATCATGCAATATTTCGTTTTCGTTTATTTCTGAAGAGGAGTGAGCCACCCCAGCTAACTCCTGTGCTTTCCTAAACGAATTAAAAAAAAATTTAAAAAAAAACACAGAGGTTTTCCTTGTACTTTATTCAAAGCAAAAGAAAAAAAGAAGGGCAAGTAAAGTACTTTTTGATAATATCTAAGAACATGCTCAGGGGCTTCAAATTTCAGGGTGAAAAATCCTACAAAACATGGGATACAGTATACTAATAAATTTATTGTAGAAGTAAATAATTGGATAAAATGCGAAATTTTATAATAAAGTAAGTAATTAAATTACTTAGCCTAATGTATGTTTAATAACACATGTCATGATACCACTAAATGAACCAAAAAATTTATATTTTCAAATAAATGTCTATTAAGAGGCTGGGCTCTCTTAAAAATGTCAGGTAAAAGTTTTTCATTCGATTCGCAATACAAATAGGCATAAAATAAGTTATCAAAAATATTATAAAATACAAATTCGGCAGGGGAAGCAAGCAAGACTTAGTATTTCTTTAAGACTTAGTGTGGTAAGTAAGAAACTCCCAAAGGATGCAAAGAGTATACTGACAATTCCACACATATAAACAAACAAAAAATATAATATACACACTCAAGTACACATAAAAGCTTTTAAAAATTTACCAAAAAGACACCCCAAAAATGCCGGCTAAAATGACTTATACGATCAACATTTTCGTCTACCTGTATTTCTTAAAAATATACCATCTGCCCGGCTTCTAAATATCATTAAGGCGTATATTTCAAAAGTAATAAAAGTCTGTCAAATGTATTTCGCAGGAAAAATTAATAAAAGAGAAAGTGCGTACGATGGGTTACACAAAATAACTAAATAAATCAAAAAGTGTTTAAGAAAAAAAGAAATTTATAATTATATATATATATGAAATTATTAGAAACAGTAAAATAGTTTTTTAATTAAAATCAAGTTGTGGTGAATGTCTAAAACTAAATAAATAAAAGTAACTAGAGCACCAAGTACGTGGACCATTAAGTTGTTTGAAACGATTGTTTAACTTGGTACATGTAGTGCATATAAAAAAGGCCTAGCAAAATAGAATTTTAAATAATAAAACGCACCAATGGAAGAATGGGTAGAGTTACGCGCGAAATCGCGTTCTGCGACTCCGAAAGAGGGAAACACCAATACTACTGAACGTGTCTCATGAAAATGTTTGGGGCTTACCATGAGGCGGCTTATGAATTTCATGCGATCGAATCAAAATATTTAATTTGGTACCATGCAATCACTGATTTCTTTATGCCCATTGTAATGATATTGGAACTGCCTTCATGGGCGGTGCTCATTCCATAATAGGACTATGTGCTTGTCGTACGGAATACCACTTCCTGTAATAAATAGACAACTAAACAGACTAACCCTATGGGTTTTTAAAAGGCTTCGAACTAGAGGATAAGCTTAATACACGACGAGCTTTAAATTGGAACCTAAGATAACGATACCACTAAACTAAAACAATTTAAATACTGAAACCTGTACTGAAATACTGAAATACTGTACCTGAATACTTACGTCTCGGAGAGAGAATACAAGCAACATTTGATGGAAATTGTGAAAATAAAACCAACATGGCATATTCTAGTGATGCAATCACTTTGATATATTTGATACTCAAAATGAAGGGGGAGGTAAAAATTAGTAGGATACTGCTGAAATTTCAATTTAGATGGAGCACTTATACCTATGAGATTTATTCCATGTAGAAGGGAACACCTTGACGCAGCGTTTAATTTTAAAACAGAAAAAAATCTGAACTTAGATTGTCCCTTTCAAAATAAGAAAACCCAGAAAGTAACCTTAATTCACGTCTTTGTTTTAATTGTATAATTATTTTTTAAAAAAGGTGACAGGGGTGGCACGTGCTATATTTTCAATTCTGTTTCAAAGCTCAATAAAATCACTACCGTCATCAACTTATCCGCAAAAACACAATGGAATCATTAAACGACTCCATTAGCAACTCAAAGTTGTCATTTTTAATATCATAAAAAACCAGAAAGCTTGTCGGTTAGAGGTGTGTTCGTAAGAGATTCGAGGTACCGAGTGAGGGTAAACCCGATTAAGCAAGAAAATCTTGTTCACATTTTAGGAGAAATAAGAAAAGAGAGGAAACGTGGAAATATAAGATTAGCCACAGCCGCGGCGGACTTAGCTTTCAAATTTTTATGTAGAAATTAGTGCACATATACATTTTAAGTGTGAATAAATTACATTATAAACAAAGTCTATTACACAAGCAATCAGAAAACAAAAGCAACACGTCGTATACAATTTGGTTTTCTAGAAAAGGGCGCAGTATTGGTCTGTTCATTTACGTCCATTTATAAAATTTTTTTTGCATGTACCTAAATTTTTGTTTTAAACCGTCCAAAATTGCAAGAAAAATTTCCCTAGAAAAAAATTCATCCATTTTAAATTCAATGAAGTGAGAAAAATATAAACATGAAATTTATAAAATTATGAACGTATATAGGCATGGTTAATTTCTCTAAGAACAAATGTATACATGCACGTATATGAACACACACGTACAAAAACGTTTTTTCTTACAAATATTTTTCAGTGGTAGTTGAAATCAATGACTTTACCGTTACCTGTTGTTGTTGTTGCTCTTGTTGTTGTTGCAGTTGCAGTGGCAGTTGCAGTTGTAGTTGTAGCTATTGTTGTTATTATTGTAGCGATGGTTTTTGTTATTTCTGATTTAGCAGATTATGACGGCGGCACTATCGTCGATGCCAATACTGTGCCAATGGATGTAGCAGCCCCTGCAGAAGCTGCTGCAGATGTTGATGTTTTTGCTACCGCACCTTCTACAACGATGGTCACCTGCTGTTGCTGCTGCTGTTGTTGCTCCTGTTGGTAATGATGTTTTTGATGAATTCCATGTTGACGATGCTGTTGTTGTTGATGTTGTTCTTTTTGTTGTTGTATATTACTTTGCACTAAGTTGATTGTCTTTGCTTGATTAATTATTTTTTCTGTTGTTACTGTTGTTGTATCTGCTACTTCTGATTTTACATATGTGACGCCTGACCCGATTATGGCAATAGTGGAGCTATTAAATTCTATTGTGTCTGTTGTTTTTTTAGTTGTGTTTGTATTATAATGTGTTCGCGTAATTTCCGCTACTGGCGTACTTTTCGTTACTGCTTTATCGTCATTAAGCTGCCGTCGCATTTCCATATCAATCGCTTCAGCTTCTTCTGGATACCTCTCTGAACAAAAAATTGCGCCATTTTTTAACAAGTTTAACAAGTTAATTCGCTCTTGGGCGTTCTGCTTTGTGCACAATGGTCTGCCGATATTTAAGGAGAGAAAAGTTGTAAACAAAAAAAACATCAAAAACATAAAATATACAATTACTGCAAAAAAATAACGCATAGTTATTATCTAAAAAAAACACAATTAAAATAAAGTGGAAAAAAATTCTTTTTTATAAGAGCATAAGTTAAAGAAGTATGAGAAAATAGATATTAAATGCTATTAATATTTATAAGATATATTTATTTGGACAACCTATTTAAGAAAAATAATGTGCCATAAAATTCGATTATCGTGCTGCATCCTGCTTCAGTAAAAAAAGGATATTTCCATAAGCTTTAGGTTGGAGTATAAAACCTAGATTTTTGCAATGTCAATAAGCGTCAAAGATACTTACATACTTATTATCGGCCAAATCGACCTGTCTGTTCGTACGTTTTGATAAAATTCTATAAGTCGTAGAAATTGAGATATCGGTCATTGGAAATCCTTACATTCTGATTGATATTGAAACCAGGGCAAATTGGTTGAAGAAGTCACTTAAAGTAATCTGCAAACATGAGAAAATCAGTGATTTTTAAGCAAACATTCGTAGATTTTTTTTTGGTTTATGGTAAAAGGTACGTTCCACATTTTTTTAAAAGTTTTAGAGGTTTTTTATAAAAAATTTAACACCAAAATGTCATTATTTTAATTCCCTCTTTTTTCCGAAAAAACTACAACCTTTCCCCTCCTTCCTTAAAAATTTAAACTAATATTTACAATTTTACACTAATATTTGCAATTTTAATTTTTATAAAGTTAATTGGAAAAACATGAATATGTGAATATGTAGATATTTTCTTTTTTGGGTTGCCTTACAAATATTCAAAAAAGTCTACATAAAGCACGGTGAATCTTTTTTAAACTGACCATGCAAATTTTGTAATTTTTTTTAAAGATTTTCAAAGAAAACTGCTTCAAATTTTATGATTTAAATAATTAAAAACTATATAATCGGTCGAAACCGTCTCCTAAATAATATCCTGCATTACTACTGCACTCAGTGTAATTTAAAAGTCATGCGAAAAAGTACACGATAAGATATTAAAGAAAGATTTGAAAAGTTCCTTATATAAAAGAAAGGTCCATAAATAGATCGACCTTGACCAAATTTACCACACTAACAAACTATTGTTATAATTACGGTGCACTGATTTCCATCCCTAAGTATTCGAAGTTTTATATGCTCTGCATAAAGCCATTAAAGCCTTTACCACAAAAAGTGGTGTCGAATATAACAATAATATTTTAATTAATTGTCATAAAATATAACAAGTTGCATATGGCTGGGTGAAAGCCCCCACCTTTATTCGGCGGTATTATGGTTAATACACGGATTCCATTTAGGCTCCCACCAAACGCTATAAAAAGTTCTTATTCATGCAAAAATTCATACTTTCCTATTCATTTTACACGTAAAGGGCAATCGGTAAAAGTCTATCTATAAAAAACTTTTACATGAGTACTTCATCATTAGTCCAGATAAAGCACATTATCATTCTACGCCTTTCGGAATTCATAAGACAGCAATGTCGAATTTTCACTTTTTGTGTATTTTGTGATTTTTTCTTTAGTAATATAAACTAAAAAATCAAAAATATTTGTCAGTATATTCCATTGTACCATACAATAGCTCCTCTTAGTCTAAAAAATGCCGAAATTCAGCTATGCTCACTTATAATTACAATTAGAAGACATCAGATTTTTCACTTTACATCATTTTACGTTTCTTACTCAGTTCTCATAAGCTAATCATGACAATGCAAAGAAAATTTCTCTTTTCATTGCAAACGTACGTAAATTTGAACCCGTCCATTAGTAAGGTGATATCGTGTGAGAGTCAAGCTAAATATAAGTTATAGTTTTCTTACTTGTTCTAACAATTATAAAAGCACTTATAATACCGAGGAAGTATTGACAGAAATGGAAAATAGGAAGCAAAAAAATCATAATAGAGACCACTAAAAGTGAAATTGCACATGAAATTTAGGGAAATTGATATTCAAATTGAAATTAACGTTTGACATTAAGAAAAAACACCGTGTGGAGGGGGTTGACTTTTTAACCACCTCCATCACCATCACCATCACCTGGGCCTCTTCTCTAACCTGCCTAAATCCTTTAATTGTTCCATAAAATCTTTGCCCGTTATATCCACCAATGAATTCGGATCCATATTTGATAATGTCTCCAAGTCTAGGTCACTTAATACCGAAACATTACACAAATTATTCTGTAATTGACCCATTAATTGCTTTATGCGTGCGGTCTCAGCAGCTTTATCACTAGCATCTAATTGATCTTCTGGATAATTACTTAATGTCACAAAATGCGATGGCTGTAAAGAAAATTAAAAGATACAAACAAAAAAGAATAGATTTGCTGATCATATTGAAGAAAGACATAAATATATAAAACTTGAAATGAAAAATGGTATTTTACTTCGTATGATTGTGGTTTACATTATACGTAATTGTATAATGACGCATCAGAGATCCTCCAATGGATTAATTGGCATCAAATTCTGAATCGAATTAGATATGTCCCGCTGGCTGCCTGTCCACTTAACCGTGTGGGGGAAACATTCTCCTGTTCGGAAGGGATATTGACTTCAAATTTGACAGAATCGTTGGAAGTTCATGTACGGTGGTTGGAATTAAAAATGGCCCTAATCGGTCAAAGGACATGCTCGCAGTGCAAAGTAAACTGATAACACCTCTGTGTTTTAAGAAACATTTGGTACTTTTTTACTCATTATTTGCAAACCACAAAAATAGATTGTTGAAATTTTGTTCAAGTAGAAAGACTGTTGGTCTACAAAATCCATCGTAAAATAGTGTAAATCCACCACGCCTACACGAAATTACGCAATATCAAAAAAAATATTCATTTTGGTCCAGATCTTGTTTGTAATACTGTAAATATTACCTTGTTTGTAATAATATAGTGAATGTGCGGAGTCGTGGCCGACTTATAAATGCCCTACACCACTTTGCTTAACATGATTAAAGTAAAACACAAGAATTACATTACATTACAACATTAAAAAGATTTTTCAGTTATTTCAAAAGTTCGTCATATTAGGTTTCAAAAATGCATCGATCTGTGTCAAATTTTTTACACCCATTTATTATGTCAAAACACAAAGTAGTGCCAATTTTCAAAATTTAAACTTTTATCCATATAAAGACTTTCTTCGAAAAAGGCGTTATGCAAGAAGTGGTCGTAAAAATTTACCGATCTGGACGGAATTTGTCGCACATACTTTCTACGTTAAAATACGATTTAGCACCAATTTATTTTAAGATTTATTTAAAATTATAATTTCTTTCCATATAATGCCCCTTTATTAAGGAAGACGTTATATGGCTAGTGATCGAAATAATGGTCCACTTTCATTTTCAATAGAGGTCGTCTCTTTTTTTTATACTCTACACCACTTGTGGTGAGGGAGACGCAATAGAACACGCGGCCTTTAACCTATTCCATCCCACAGTTAATAGTAAACGTTACTTCGGCATATTTAAAGACAATACACGCGCTAATTTTCCCACCCGGAAAATGATTACAACAAGCGATATACTGACAGATTCATAAATAGGTAGGCAGAGAAAAACGCAGGTAGACAGAGAGGCAGACGGTTCAATACATGTGCTCAATTTTTTACTTTCCCTTTACTCCAAAACATATTGTTAACATATCTTAACTGATTGCAATGTTCTCAATTTTTTTTATAATTTTGGTTTCTTTTTGTTACTGTTTTACTTTTGCTCCCGTTAATTCTATTACACTCTATCATCATCATTGATCATAATGATATTACCACGATATTACGATTCAGAATCTTCAGAATGTTTCAGTTGTTTTTTTTAATAATAAATAGAAAATGTAAACATAAAAAGTGAAAATTTAGTATAATACTATTTCGCATGATTTTAAGATATCTGTTACAGACAAATGGCGCTACCATTTGCACAAAAATTCAGTTTTCTATCTTTTGCAGTTTGCAAACAATGAGCAATATACCACCAAATTTTGCTTTAAAAAAACGAGCTGTTCTCAGTTTACGTTGCACTGTGGGCTTTTTGTTTGAGCGATTTTGCAGATTTTCAATACCAATTTACCTGCAAGAACTTTCGATGTTCTTACCAAATTTAAGTTTAATTTGAGTCCTTTTTGCGACTGGGAATCAACAGAGGGATGGACAGACGGACGGACAGGCATATCTAAATCTATTCAAAATTTTATGCTGATCAAGAGTATATATATTTTGTAAGGTCTCCGACGCTTCTTTTTGGGTGTTCAAACCATAATGACAAAATGAATAAAAACCCTCACAACGTGTGGGTAAATGGATATAATAAAAAAAAATATTTCAGTAATTTAATAGCTACAGTAAAGTTGGAAACATATTTAAAATTGCAGTACTTACGTCGATCCAATGTTCACCGTGAAAAGCCGCTATTAATTCAGTGTTAGGATCTAATGTGCGAAAATATTCCTCATCATCGATTTCTGTACCATCCGAGTCCAAATGTATTGTTGGCAATTCATTACTTCTATTAAACTTCTCAGCTACCTTAAAACGGATCTCTTCCAATGATCCAACCACAACAGCTTTTTTAATAATACGCGTTACATCCTTCACCTTAAATTATGCCAACAGAAAAAGAAAAAGAAATTAATTCTAATAAACAATAGTTAAGGAAAACAAGTAAGAAAATTATACTTCGCTGGAGCGAAATCTTGGATACCCACCACCACATCTTGTTATTACGAGTCAAAAATTAAATGTTTAATGCTTAGGAATATTTTATAATCGCAGCCCATTATTTTCATTTTCAATTTAAAAATTACATATAAATTTTTGTGCACTTTCAATGTTATGTTTTGTGTAATTCGTACAAATAAGAAACGTAAAAACCCAACGATATACAAGATACAGGCTTGATGTGTTATAGTTGTAAGAGGGATTGCATACCTGATATTTTTAAATAGTTGCCTTTACATTTAATATAAACTACTAAACATTTATTTTTTGAACTTGCATAAAATGCATCAGTAATTCGTAAGAAGCTCAGAGGTAAAAAGGGTGAAAATTATATATAGCGTAATTTTGGAAAGGTTTTGGCGATTTATGTAATTTTTGGATGTATATTGAAGAATAATGAATTTAATATTTTTATTTTCTAACTGTTGCAATTTTTGAGTTACAAACAAAAAATTGAAAAAGCGGAAATAAAAATTTGCCATTGCATAATTTGTAGTAGACGTAGTCAATTTGAGTCATTTTCAGCCAGGATTTATGGAACGGCGTTTTCTCCATAAATACAAAATTTCAGCTGTGTATATTTAATACTTTGTGATTAAAAGTAAAAAATACAGAAAGAAAACAAAAACTTTTAGATTGCATAATTTATCGTAGAAATGACGGACTTGTATTATTTTTAGATTGATATTGTACGATTATTGCCTTATTATTTATTCAAAGTTTTAGCTTACTTCCTTTTGTAACTGTTGAATTATAAGCAAAAAAGTAAAATTATGCATCAAAAACAGAGGTGTTTTCACTTTAAATAGTACTGTGGGAGTGTGCTTTGATCGATTTGGCCAAATCCCAATCCCAACTTGCATGCAAGAACTTCTAATGATTCTGCCTAATTTCAGCTCAATATATTAAATTTTACGACCACGAGAATGTTTTCAACAGACAGACACACAGACGGATAGACATGTCTAAACCGATTCAGTAGTTGATGCTGGTCAAAAATACTTTATAGGGTCTCCGATGCTTTCTTCTAGGCGTTACAATGATAATTACAATGTGAGTATATCCTCAATCTCTGGGTAGTGGGTATAATAACTTAATTGTATTCTCTAACAAAGATTTTTGTTAGATGTTCACATTTTCATTTTAAAACGTTACTGTAATATTATGACAAGGTATTTAAAAAAGTGTTTATAAAACACGAAATAATTTGATTTACATGATAACGATCTATGTAAGCCACCACACTCTCTACCGGAAACACCATCTTTTCTATTCACTATTTTTCTCCACCATTTTGCACAAGTCTTTTTAAATGTTAAGTGTACTTTTTGAACCTTTTGGGTCTATGGCTTCCGCCTACAAGATCATATTAGGGTTCTCTTTGGTTTCTTTGGATATGAGAGAAACTTAAATTTCTTACGTAACCTGTACCTTCGTATGGTACAGTCAATAAAGTACATGCTACGGAGATGAACACTGGAAAAGACTGCAAAGACTGCGCCGACATTAGGCACTTTTATCGTTCATTACAAGATAATACACGTATTGAAAATTGCATATAAAAACATGCACTCATACATAAGTTAAATAAAAAAATTTTTGAGGAACTTTAATGAAATTTTTATATGCGAAAGAAGGAAAATAGATTTAAAAATTGTAGATCATTTTTTCCAAAAAGAAAAATGTACACATTTTCCTTTATCATTATTAAATCAAACATGAATAAATCTACTCCCTCAAAATACTTTTAAGCATTCTGCCAAAATGAGTCGGAATTTCTTAAAATTTTTTTTTAAGTAATTACGATCCACAAAATTAAGTTTTTAACGTATAAATCAAATCTATACAACATACTAAAAGACTAAAAGTCGTCAATATTTTATATGAGCTAACCTGAGAAGGGGTCCTGCGCCCACTAAAGCATAATAGGACGTAATATTATTTCCAAGCTGGTATTTGTTGTATAGGTCAAGTTCTTGTCTGCCCATTGCGTTCTTATTTGAGGTCTAAAATAGAACAGACCATTTCGTATTACCGAAACGATTTAAGTCTCCTCCTTCTCTCCTCTGTTTATTTGTCTGATGTGTGTTCATTTATTCTCATTATAAAATGCCAGATAATTCCTGAAAAACGTTGAAATAATTTCGATATGTAAACTTTTAGAACTAGGGTTTGGTGGTGAAATTTTATGACAAATAGATGAGACATCACAGAATATTTACCTTAATTTTGAAAAAGTCCCCTTTAGGGAAAAATTTCGTACATTCTAAGCGAGGTTTTTCACCACATTAAATCTATGAACCAAATTTTTACGCAGATCGATCAATTTCTTCAATGTCCTCCCCTCTTCCCACCATATTACTAAGGATTATATTTTTTTCCATATATATTTTTTTCAATTTTTTAATTTTTGATTTGGCTCTTATTTTGTATTCGTTGGATTTTTGACTGTTCCATCGAATGGGGCAATCTCGTTATAGGATATTTAAGATTCACCCCTTTAGCAACCAACCAAAGTATAGAATTCGATTTTCGCACTTTAACTTTTCTAATGGTAATTAAAAATTAGTCAAGTAACGATTTGATATTTGGCAGAGGCAGATAACCTTTAGGGACAGAAAAAAACGCAATCGGAAATTCGGTGTAACATAACGCAAGTATTGTCGTTGTCGCTGATGTAGTTGTTGGTGTTGTTGATTGATAAGTGTCCTCCTTCCTCATCGTCCGCATGCATCATCAAACTGTAACTGCAGACATATGGCAACCATGAAAAACATTTTATTGTGATATCGTATCGTACACGCTTGTTGAAAAACAAATTAACATAAATTAATGTTCACATTAAAACTCATGTTATTTATGCATATTATACATTATAAAATATATTATTACACTTATGTTAATAAATAATCTAAACGTGGATAAATGTGTGGAAGAAATAAAAATTTTCCATTTCGAGACACTTTCATTACTTAGATTAGGCACTTAGAGAACGAGGCTTCTTATATGCATCTGGGTTCATTAATAGATCTAGGTGATATTGAAGGAACTGAATTCGATATTTTCAGATTTTTCACATACATTCACCATTGAATATCAAATATTATCAGAACACTATAATAGTTTCAGGCTCTATGGTCCAAAAAAATCGATGTTGTAACTGATAACACTAAGATCGTTTAGTTGCGCAATAAAATCGAATTCATAAAACATTGGATAAATGAAATATATGTCTTTACCGTCTTTAATTTTTTATAAAAAAAGCCTATTTAGTTCTCGTTTTCTTTAATCTACCTTTTTTTATAAGTTTCATAATTACACTGAAATGTAAAGAATTTAAATGAAACTATATTTAACAGTAAAAAGCAACAACAACATACATAACAATTTTAACTAGCAATAAAAAGAACAAGTTAGAAAATTGCATTTGGCTAGAGCTAACTATTGTACACCATCCATACACCATGACATTACGATTCAGAGCCTGTTTCAGCCTTTCAGTAGTAAATAAAAAAAGAAAACATAAAATAATGAAAATTTAGCGTTATATAATTTCACGCAGCTAGCTACGGCCGATTTACAGGATTTTTGTATAGCTGTTGCAGACCAATAACCTACCTACTTGTGACAAAATGTGCAACAACAAACAAACTACCAAATTTTACTTAAAAAAATCGAGGTGGTCTCAGTTTACGTTGCATTGTAGGCGTACGCTCTTAGACCGAGTTTGCTTATTTTCAATACCAAGAACTCCCGATATATCTGTCAAATTTGAGCTGTATTTCGTCTTTTTTGCGACCGGAAGAACGAACAGACGGACAGATATATATGTGAACAGATATACAGATGGATATGTCTAAATCGATTCCAAATTTGATACCGATCAAGAATATATATATATTTTTTAGGGTCTCTGACTCTTACTTTTGTAAGTTACAAACGTAATAATGACAAAATGATTATATTCCCAAACTCCGGGTAGTGTACACGATTTTTAATATTATTTGATACGTTTAAAAAAATGCAGAAGGGGAGATTTAACGTTACACTGTAATATAAAATAAATGAAAGTGGAAGATATTGCGCTGTTGTAGTACATAGGTTTTTCATCTATTTTAAAAATACAAAAAAACTACACATTGTACACATGTTCAAATGCTAAAAAGTTAAAGACCGAATATTGAAATATTCGAGCTATCATTGTGGCGCTGTAAGGTCAATATAAAGTCGTCGAAGCAAATTAAAAGCAAAGGAAATGTTAAAGTTTTGAAAAAAATTCAACTCTTATCATCATTAATAGGTAAAAAGTTAAAAAATATATATGTAACGAGCACCTCTTTCCAAAAAAAAAGACTTTGGGCACATTTTCATTAAAAAAAAAACAAGAAAGGAAATTATATTTGGTTACGACCAACTCTTGGATACCTACATACATTCACCGTGATATTACGATGTAAAGCCTGTTACAGTTTATGAGTAATTCATAGAATAGGTAAATATAAAAAAGTGAAAATTTGGGATTCCATAATTTTACTTAGGCGTGGCCGTTTTACATGATTTTTGGGCAGACAATGTAAACAAATGACCTACCTTACTATTTGTTCAAAGTGTTAGCTACCTTTTGCAGTTTGCGAGTAATGGGCAAGAAACCACCAAATTTTGCTCTAAAAAATAGACGTCTTCTCAGTTTACACTGCACTGTAAGCGTGTCCTTTGACCGATTTTACCAATTGTAAATGCAACCTGTGTGGGAAAACTTCCAATATTCCTGTCGAATTTGACCTACACGGCTCTTTTCTGCGACCACGAAAATGTTAACAACACACAAAAAGGCCGTCAGGCGGGTCTATAAGGGTGTGAAGGTAAATATGAATTTAACTAGCAAAGACACATCCCAAAATATATAGCAAAACTCTGTTAACCACTTAGCAGAATTTCAGTAATGTCGTATTAAATTGACTGAAATTTATGCTAAAATACTATATTGTGTGTATAAAGTATAAGGTCAAAAATTGTAAGGCCAAAATAGACTGTGGAAAAGAAACACGTTTGGCACTGTGCCCCAAATTTCATTTTTTTTCGATTTTGAAAAATATTCGTTTTATGTACATATACTATAATAACAGAGCCATTTTCTAGATAATTTCATGCCCAAACCAAATACTGTGGAACACCAATGTAAGGGTGTCATAGATATTTGAAGTGCTATCTATCAGATGGTGAACCACATAAAAAATTCTCTTTTTTACATTATTCATGTACATTACCATAACAAAGTAAAGTTAAAGCGGACGGTACAGTCAAACTAAATAATGAGCCACTCCAATGTTATCATGGTGTGGATCTATGGAGAATTATCTCTCGGAATTTCTATATAGATATGTCGATGTGATCTCGATTTCTCATTTTTGTCGATTTTATTTATTTATTTTTTTCATTATTCATGTACATTACCATAACAAAGTAAAGTTAAAGTGGATGGTGCAACGGTCATACTAAGTACTGTGGCATTTAAGTGATGTCATTAGAAGGATTTATAGAAGATTATACAGAAGATCATTTATTTATGGTACTTAAATGACCATTTTAAAAAATAACAATTGAATGGGGTGGAAAAAAATTTATGAATATTTTTTAATGAATACCGTAGTTATTAATTTATTTGAATTAGCTTAATAATATCACTTTTTTAATTATTATTGCAGGCAAAATTTGCGTTGTCTAAATTTTCTTGCTATTATTTGGTACCTATATGTAGTTGATTGCCCAGTTATACTACGTTCAATGTAATGTACAAAAAAGGCTTATGTTTATTTACATTTCTGTGTTTCTATCGGTTCCAGAATTTCTCTCTTGAAATTAAGTTGATAAGTTCACAAATATTTTATGTCTATATTGTGAAGTACAAACGTGCAGTTTTTGCATTGTTTATTTCGGTTAGAGTAAGTGAAAATTAAGTATTAACGTTTACCCGCTCTTTTACTTAGAAGGATTGCTACTAAAATTAAAATTTTAATTTGACAACCTTGTATTTATATATTTTCTTAACTTTTACAAACTTAATATAAAGCAAATTTAAAACGTTATAGAAATTTTATGTAAATTTGCAATATTATTAAGGTACTATTAAGATTTTAAAAATCTTGAAAAACTTTTTTTAGCAAGGCACCTTTGGGCACAACAAATTGGGTATTCTTTGGTAGTTCGGTAACTACCAAAGACTACTACTTTGCTGTTGTTATATGCATAAAATCAACATGTAAGTACTCTCCAACATTATAGGCGGTATCTAAAATATATATACTGTAGATTAAATGACATTTAAAATATGCATGTCTTAGTCAAAATTTTAAATAAAATATTCCAGCATAGAAATGAAATAAAATTAAAAGAGGTCCAGTGGATTACTATGCAAAGTATAAATTGTTTTGCAACATTAGTGTGTTTTATTCCGCCATACATTGCCATTCAAATATATTTTTCACCCGCTAAGTTCAACTTAAAGATGAGGCAAAGGGAGTATCCGCTTTGCCTTCTCCACCTCTTTCTATAATTGTATAATTTCGTTGTATATTGGGTTCATTAATAGATCTAGGTGATATTGAAGGAACTGAATTCGATATTTTCAGATTTTTCACATACATTCACCATTGAATATCAAATATTATCAGAACACTATAATAGTTTCAGGCTCTATGGTCCAAAAAAATCGATGTTGTAACTGATAACACTAAGGTCGTTTAGTTGCGCAATAAAATCGAATTCATAAAACATTGGATAAATGAAATATATGTCTTTACCGTCTTTAATTTTTTATAAAAAAAGCCTATTTAGTTCTCGTTTTCTTTAATCTACCTTTTTTTATAAGTTTCATAATTACACTGAAATGTAAAGAATTTAAATGAAACTATATTTAACAGTAAAAAGCAACAACAACATACATAACAATTTTAACTAGCAATAAAAAGAACAAGTTAGAAAATTGCATTTGGCTAGAGCTAACTATTGTACACCATCCATACACCATGACATTACGATTCAGAGCCTGTTTCAGCCTTTCAGTAGTAAATAAAAAAAGAAAACATAAAATAATGAAAATTTAGCGTTATATAATTTCACGCAGCTAGCTACGGCCGATTTACAGGATTTTTGTATAGCTGTTGCAGACCAATAACCTACCTACTTGTGATAAAATGTGCAACAACAAACAAACTACCAAATTTTACTTAAAAAAATCGAGGTGGTCTCAGTTTACGTTGCATTGTAGGCGTACGCTCTTAGACCGAGTTTGCTTATTTTCAATACCAAGAACTCCCGATATATCTGTCAAATTTGAGCTGTATTTCGTCTTTTTTGCGACCGGAAGAACGAACAGACGGACAGATATATATGTGGACAGATATACAGATGGATATGTCTAAATCGATTCCAAATTTGATACCGATCAAGAATATATATATATTTTTTAGGGTCTCTGACTCTTACTTTTGTAAGTTACAAACGTAATAATGACAAAATGATTATATTCCCAAACTCCGGGTAGTGTACACGATTTTTAATATTATTTGATACGTTTAAAAAAATGCAGAAGGGGAGATTTAACGTTACACTGTAATATAAAATAAATGAAAGTGGAAGATATTGCGCTGTTGTAGTACATAGGTTTTTCATCTATTTTAAAAATACAAAAAAACTACACATTGTACACATGTTCAAATGCTAAAAAGTTAAAGACCGAATATTGAAATATTCGAGCTATCATTGTGGCGCTGTAAGGTCAATATAAAGTCGTCGAAGCAAATTAAAAGCAAAGGAAATGTTAAAGTTTTGAAAAAAATTCAACTCTTATCATCATTAATAGGTAAAAAGTTAAAAAATATATATGTAACGAGCACCTCTTTCCAAAAAAAAAAGACTTTGGGCACATTTTCATTAAAAAAAAAACAAGAAAGGAAATTATATTTGGTTACGACCAACTCTTGGATACCTACATACATTCACCGTGATATTACGATGTAAAGCCTGTTACAGTTTATGAGTAATTCATAGAATAGGTAAATATAAAAAAGTGAAAATTTGGGATTCCATAATTTTACTTAGGCGTGGCCGTTTTACATGATTTTTGGGCAGACAATGTAAACAAATGACCTACCTTACTATTTGTTCAAAGTGTTAGCTACCTTTTGCAGTTTGCGAGTAATGGGCAAGAAACCACCAAATTTTGCTCTAAAAAATAGACGTCTTCTCAGTTTACACTGCACTGTAAGCGTGTCCTTTGACCGATTTTACCAATTGTAAATGCAACCTGTGTGGGAAAACTTCCAATATTCCTGTCGAATTTGACCTACACGGCTCTTTTCTGCGACCACGAAAATGTTAACAACACACAAAAAGGCCGTCAGGCGGGTCTATAAGGGTGTGAAGGTAAATATGAATTTAACTAGCAAAGACACATCCCAAAATATATAGCAAAACTCTGTTAACCACTTAGCAGAATTTCAGTAAATGTCGTATTAAATAGATTTCGACGGAAATAAGCATATACAACTTTTTTTTTTATTTTTATGGGAAAATAAAAAAGAAATGTTCACTTATCATTAATTGACTGAAATTTATGCTAAAATACTATATTGTGTGTATAAAGTATAAGGTCAAAAATTGTAAGACCAAAATAGACTGTGGAAAAGAAACACGTTTGGCACTGTGCCCCAAATTTCATTTTTTTTCGATTTTGAAAAATATTCGTTTTATGTACATATACTATAATAACAGAGCCATTTTCTAGATAATTTCATGCCCAAACCAAATACTGTGGAACACCAATGTAAGGGTGTCATAGATATTTGAAGTGCTATCTATCAGATGGTGAACCACATAAAAAATTCTCTTTTTTACATTATTCATGTACATTACCATAACAAAGTAAAGTTAAAGTGGACGGTACAGTCAAACTAAATAATGAGCCACTCCAATGTTATCATGGTGTGGATCTATGGAGGATTATCTCTCGGAATTTCTATATAGATATGTCGATGTGATCTCGATTTCTCATTTTTGTCGATTTTAAAAAAATTCTATTTTTTTCATTATTCATGTACATTACCATAACAAAGTAAAGTTAAAGTGGATGGTGCAACGGTCATACTAAGTACTGTGGCATTTAAGTGATGTCATTAGAAGGATTTATAGAAGATTATACAGAAGATCATTTATTTATGGTACTTAAATGACCATTTTAAAAAATAACAATTGAATGGGGTGGAAAAAAATTTATGAATATTTTTTAATGAATACCGTAGTTATTAATTTATTTGAATTAGCTTAATAATATCACTTTTTTAATTATTATTGCAGGCAAAATTTGCGTTGTCTAAATTTTCTTGCTATTATTTGGTACCTATATGTAGTTGATTGCCCAATTATACTACGTTCAATGTAATGTACAAAAAAGGCTTATGTTTATTTACATTTCTGTGTTTCTATCGGTTCCAGAATTTCTCTCTTGAAATTAAGTTGATAAGTTCACAAATATTTTATGTCTATATTGTGAAGTACAAACGTGCAGTTTTTGCATTGTTTATTTCGGTTAGAGTAAGTGAAAATTAAGTATTAACGTTTACCCGCTCTTTTACTTAGAAGGATTGCTACTAAAATTAAAATTTTAATTTGACAACCTTGTATTTATATATTTTCTTAACTTTTACAAACTTAATATAAAGCAAATTTAAAACGTTATAGAAATTTTATGTAAATTTGCAATATTATTAAGGTACTATTAAGATTTTAAAAATCTTGAAAAACTTTTTTTAGCAAGGCACCTTTGGGCACAACAAATTGGGTATTCTTTGGTAGTTCGGTAACTACCAAAGACTACTACTTTGCTGTTGTTATATGCATAAAATCAACATGTAAGTACTCTCCAACATTATAGGCGGTATCTAAAATATATATACTGTAGATTAAATGACATTTAAAATATGCATGTCTTAGTCAAAATTTTAAATAAAATATTCCAGCATAGAAATGAAATAAAATTAAAAGAGGTCCAGTGGATTACTATGCAAAGTATAAATTGTTTTGCAACATTAGTGTGTTTTATTCCGCCATACATTGCCATTCAAATATATTTTTCACCCGCTAAGTTCAACTTAAAGATGAGGCAAAGGGAGTATCCGCTTTGCCTTCTCCACCTCTTTCTATAATTGTATAATTTCGTTGTATATTGGGTTCATTAATAGATCTAGGTGATATTGAAGGAACTGAATTCGATATTTTCAGATTTTTCACATACATTCACCATTGAATATCAAATATTATCAGAACACTATAATAGTTTCAGGCTCTATGGTCCAAAAAAATCGATGTTGTAACTGATAACACTAAGGTCGTTTAGTTGCGCAATAAAATCGAATTCATAAAACATTGGATAAATGAAATATATGTCTTTACCGTCTTTAATTTTTTATAAAAAAAGCCTATTTAGTTCTCGTTTTCTTTAATCTACCTTTTTTTATAAGTTTCATAATTACACTGAAATGTAAAGAATTTAAATGAAACTATATTTAACAGTAAAAAGCAACAACAACATACATAACAATTTTAACTAGCAATAAAAAGAACAAGTTAGAAAATTGCATTTGGCTAGAGCTAACTATTGTACACCATCCATACACCATGACATTACGATTCAGAGCCTGTTTCAGCCTTTCAGTAGTAAATAAAAAAAGAAAACATAAAATAATGAAAATTTAGCGTTATATAATTTCACGCAGCTAGCTACGGCCGATTTACAGGATTTTTGTATAGCTGTTGCAGACCAATAACCTACCTACTTGTGATAAAATGTGCAACAACAAACAAACTACCAAATTTTACTTAAAAAAATCGAGGTGGTCTCAGTTTACGTTGCATTGTAGGCGTACGCTCTTAGACCGAGTTTGCTTATTTTCAATACCAAGAACTCCCGATATATCTGTCAAATTTGAGCTGTATTTCGTCTTTTTTGCGACCGGAAGAACGAACAGACGGACAGATATATATGTGGACAGATATACAGATGGATATGTCTAAATCGATTCCAAATTTGATACCGATCAAGAATATATATATATTTTTTAGGGTCTCTGACTCTTACTTTTGTAAGTTACAAAAGTAATAATGACAAAATGATTATATTCCCAAACTCCGGGTAGTGTACACGATTTTTAATATTATTTGATACGTTTAAAAAAATGCAGAAGGGGAGATTTAACGTTACACTGTAATATAAAATAAATGAAAGTGGAAGATATTGCGCTGTTGTAGTACATAGGTTTTTCATCTATTTTAAAAATACAAAAAAACTACACATTGTACACATGTTCAAATGCTAAAAAGTTAAAGACCGAATATTGAAATATTCGAGCTATCATTGTGGCGCTGTAAGGTCAATATAAAGTCGTCGAAGCAAATTAAAAGCAAAGGAAATGTTAAAGTTTTGAAAAAAATTCAACTCTTATCATCATTAATAGGTAAAAAGTTAAAAAATATATATGTAACGAGCACCTCTTTCCAAAAAAAAAGACTTTGGGCACATTTTCATTAAAAAAAAAACAAGAAAGGAAATTATATTTGGTTACGACCAACTCTTGGATACCTACATACATTCACCGTGATATTACGATGTAAAGCCTGTTACAGTTTATGAGTAATTCATAGAATAGGTAAATATAAAAAAGTGAAAATTTGGGATTCCATAATTTTACTTAGGCGTGGCCGTTTTACATGATTTTTGGGCAGACAATGTAAACAAATGACCTACCTTACTATTTGTTCAAAGTGTTAGCTACCTTTTGCAGTTTGCGAGTAATGGGCAAGAAACCACCAAATTTTGCTCTAAAAAATAGACGTCTTCTCAGTTTACACTGCACTGTAAGCGTGTCCTTTGACCGATTTTACCAATTGTAAATGCAACCTGTGTGGGAAAACTTCCAATATTCCTGTCGAATTTGACCTACACGGCTCTTTTCTGCGACCACGAAAATGTTAACAACACACAAAAAGGCCGTCAGGCGGGTCTATAAGGGTGTGAAGGTAAATATGAATTTAACTAGCAAAGACACATCCCAAAATATATAGCAAAACTCTGTTAACCACTTAGCAGAATTTCAGTAAATGTCGTATTAAATAGATTTCGACGGAAATAAGCATATACAACTTTTTTTTTTATTTTTATGGGAAAATAAAAAAGAAATGTTCACTTATCATTAATTGACTGAAATTTATGCTAAAATACTATATTGTGTGTATAAAGTATAAGGTCAAAAATTGTAAGACCAAAATAGACTGTGGAAAAGAAACACGTTTGGCACTGTGCCCCAAATTTCATTTTTTTTCGATTTTGAAAAATATTCGTTTTATGTACATATACTATAATAACAGAGCCATTTTCTAGATAATTTCATGCCCAAACCAAATACTGTGGAACACCAATGTAAGGGTGTCATAGATATTTGAAGTGCTATCTATCAGATGGTGAACCACATAAAAAATTCTCTTTTTTACATTATTCATGTACATTACCATAACAAAGTAAAGTTAAAGTGGACGGTACAGTCAAACTAAATAATGAGCCACTCCAATGTTATCATGGTGTGGATCTATGGAGGATTATCTCTCGGAATTTCTATATAGATATGTCGATGTGATCTCGATTTCTCATTTTTGTCGATTTTAAAAATTTATTTTTTTCATTATTCATGTACATTACCATAACAAAGTAAAGTTAAAGTGGATGGTGCAACGGTCATACTAAGTACTGTGGCATTTAAGTGATGTCATTAGAAGGATTTATAGAAGATTATACAGAAGATCATTTATTTATGGTACTTAAATGACCATTTTAAAAAATAACAATTGAATGGGGTGGAAAAAAATTTATGAATATTTTTTAATGAATACCGTAGTTATTAATTTATTTGAATTAGCTTAATAATATCACTTTTTTAATTATTATTGCAGGCAAAATTTGCGTTGTCTAAATTTTCTTGCTATTATTTGGTACCTATATGTAGTTGATTGCCCAATTATACTACGTTCAATGTAATGTACAAAAAAGGCTTATGTTTATTTACATTTCTGTGTTTCTATCGGTTCCAGAATTTCTCTCTTGAAATTAAATTGATAAGTTCACAAATATTTTATGTCTATATTGTGAAGTACAAACGTGCAGTTTTTGCATTGTTTATTTCGGTTAGAGTAAGTGAAAATTAAGTATTAACGTTTACCCGCTCTTTTACTTAGAAGGATTGCTACTAAAATTAAAATTTTAATTTGACAACCTTGTATTTATATATTTTCTTAACTTTTACAAACTTAATATAAAGCAAATTTAAAACGTTATAGAAATTTTATGTAAATTTGCAATATTATTAAGGTACTATTAAGATTTTAAAAATCTTGAAAAACTTTTTTTAGCAAGGCACCTTTGGGCACAACAAATTGGGTATTCTTTGGTAGTTCGGTAACTACCAAAGACTACTACTTTGCTGTTGTTATATGCATAAAATCAACATGTAAGTACTCTCCAACATTATAGGCGGTATCTAAAATATATATACTGTAGATTAAATGACATTTAAAATATGCATGTCTTAGTCAAAATTTTAAATAAAATATTCCAGCATAGAAATGAAATAAAATTAAAAGAGGTCCAGTGGATTACTATGCAAAGTATAAATTGTTTTGCAACATTAGTGTGTTTTATTCCGCCATACATTGCCATTCAAATATATTTTTCACCCGCTAAGTTCAACTTAAAGATGAGGCAAAGGGAGTATCCGCTTTGCCTTCTCCACCTCTTTCTATAATTGTATAATTTCGTTGTATATTGGGTTCATTAATAGATCTAGGTGATATTGAAGGAACTGAATTCGATATTTTCAGATTTTTCACATACATTCACCATTGAATATCAAATATTATCAGAACACTATAATAGTTTCAGGCTCTATGGTCCAAAAAAATCGATGTTGTAACTGATAACACTAAGGTCGTTTAGTTGCGCAATAAAATCGAATTCATAAAACATTGGATAAATGAAATATATGTCTTTACCGTCTTTAATTTTTTATAAAAAAAGCCTATTTAGTTCTCGTTTTCTTTAATCTACCTTTTTTTATAAGTTTCATAATTACACTGAAATGTAAAGAATTTAAATGAAACTATATTTAACAGTAAAAAGCAACAACAACATACATAACAATTTTAACTAGCAATAAAAAGAACAAGTTAGAAAATTGCATTTGGCTAGAGCTAACTATTGTACACCATCCATACACCATGACATTACGATTCAGAGCCTGTTTCAGCCTTTCAGTAGTAAATAAAAAAAGAAAACATAAAATAATGAAAATTTAGCGTTATATAATTTCACGCAGCTAGCTACGGCCGATTTACAGGATTTTTGTATAGCTGTTGCAGACCAATAACCTACCTACTTGTGATAAAATGTGCAACAACAAACAAACTACCAAATTTTACTTAAAAAAATCGAGGTGGTCTCAGTTTACGTTGCATTGTAGGCGTACGCTCTTAGACCGAGTTTGCTTATTTTCAATACCAAGAACTCCCGATATATCTGTCAAATTTGAGCTGTATTTCGTCTTTTTTGCGACCGGAAGAACGAACAGACGGACAGATATATATGTGGACAGATATACAGATGGATATGTCTAAATCGATTCCAAATTTGATACCGATCAAGAATATATATATATTTTTTAGGGTCTCTGACTCTTACTTTTGTAAGTTACAAAAGTAATAATGACAAAATGATTATATTCCCAAACTCCGGGTAGTGTACACGATTTTTAATATTATTTGATACGTTTAAAAAAATGCAGAAGGGGAGATTTAACGTTACACTGTAATATAAAATAAATGAAAGTGGAAGATATTGCGCTGTTGTAGTACATAGGTTTTTCATCTATTTTAAAAATACAAAAAAACTACACATTGTACACATGTTCAAATGCTAAAAAGTTAAAGACCGAATATTGAAATATTCGAGCTATCATTGTGGCGCTGTAAGGTCAATATAAAGTCGTCGAAGCAAATTAAAAGCAAAGGAAATGTTAAAGTTTTGAAAAAAATTCAACTCTTATCATCATTAATAGGTAAAAAGTTAAAAAATATATATGTAACGAGCACCTCTTTCCAAAAAAAAAGACTTTGGGCACATTTTCATTAAAAAAAAAACAAGAAAGGAAATTATATTTGGTTACGACCAACTCTTGGATACCTACATACATTCACCGTGATATTACGATGTAAAGCCTGTTACAGTTTATGAGTAATTCATAGAATAGGTAAATATAAAAAAGTGAAAATTTGGGATTCCATAATTTTACTTAGGCGTGGCCGTTTTACATGATTTTTGGGCAGACAATGTAAACAAATGACCTACCTTACTATTTGTTCAAAGTGTTAGCTACCTTTTGCAGTTTGCGAGTAATGGGCAAGAAACCACCAAATTTTGCTCTAAAAAATAGACGTCTTCTCAGTTTACACTGCACTGTAAGCGTGTCCTTTGACCGATTTTACCAATTGTAAATGCAACCTGTGTGGGAAAACTTCCAATATTCCTGTCGAATTTGACCTACACGGCTCTTTTCTGCGACCACGAAAATGTTAACAACACACAAAAAGGCCGTCAGGCGGGTCTATAAGGGTGTGAAGGTAAATATGAATTTAACTAGCAAAGACACATCCCAAAATATATAGCAAAACTCTGTTAACCACTTAGCAGAATTTCAGTAAATGTCGTATTAAATAGATTTCGACGGAAATAAGCATATACAACTTTTTTTTTTATTTTTATGGGAAAATAAAAAAGAAATGTTCACTTATCATTAATTGACTGAAATTTATGCTAAAATACTATATTGTGTGTATAAAGTATAAGGTCAAAAATTGTAAGACCAAAATAGACTGTGGAAAAGAAACACGTTTGGCACTGTGCCCCAAATTTCATTTTTTTTCGATTTTGAAAAATATTCGTTTTATGTACATATACTATAATAACAGAGCCATTTTCTAGATAATTTCATGCCCAAACCAAATACTGTGGAACACCAATGTAAGGGTGTCATAGATATTTGAAGTGCTATCTATCAGATGGTGAACCACATAAAAAATTCTCTTTTTTACATTATTCATGTACATTACCATAACAAAGTAAAGTTAAAGTGGACGGTACAGTCAAACTAAATAATGAGCCACTCCAATGTTATCATGGTGTGGATCTATGGAGGATTATCTCTCGGAATTTCTATATAGATATGTCGATGTGATCTCGATTTCTCATTTTTGTCGATTTTATTTATTTATTTTTTTCATTATTCATGTACATTACCATAACAAAGTAAAGTTAAAGTGGATGGTGCAACGGTCATACTAAGTACTGTGGCATTTAAGTGATGTCATTAGAAGGATTTATAGAAGATTATACAGAAGATCATTTATTTATGGTACTTAAATGACCATTTTAAAAAATAACAATTGAATGGGGTGGAAAAAAATTTATGAATATTTTTTAATGAATACCGTAGTTATTAATTTATTTGAATTAGCTTAATAATATCACTTTTTTAATTAATATTGCAGGCAAAATTTGCGTTGTCTAAATTTTCTTGCTATTATTTGGTACCTATATGTAGTTGATTGCCCAATTATACTACGTTCAATGTAATGTACAAAAAAGGCTTATGTTTATTTACATTTCTGTGTTTCTATCGGTTCCAGAATTTCTCTCTTGAAATTAAATTGATAAGTTCACAAATATTTTATGTCTATATTGTGAAGTACAAACGTGCAGTTTTTGCATTGTTTATTTCGGTTAGAGTAAGTGAAAATTAAGTATTAACGTTTACCCGCTCTTTTACTTAGAAGGATTGCTACTAAAATTAAAATTTTAATTTGACAACCTTGTATTTATATATTTTCTTAACTTTTACAAACTTAATATAAAGCAAATTTAAAACGTTATAGAAATTTTATGTAAATTTGCAATATTATTAAGGTACTATTAAGATTTTAAAAATCTTGAAAAACTTTTTTTAGCAAGGCACCTTTGGGCACAACAAATTGGGTATTCTTTGGTAGTTCGGTAACTACCAAAGACTACTACTTTGCTGTTGTTATATGCATAAAATCAACATGTAAGTACTCTCCAACATTATAGGCGGTATCTAAAATATATATACTGTAGATTAAATGACATTTAAAATATGCATGTCTTAGTCAAAATTTTAAATAAAATATTCCAGCATAGAAATGAAATAAAATTAAAAGAGGTCCAGTAGATTACTATGCAAAGTATAAATTGTTTTGCAACATTAGTGTGTTTTATTCCGCCATACATTGCCATTCAAATATATTTTTCACCCGCTAAGTTCAACTTAAAGATGAGGCAAAGGGAGTATCCGCTTTGCCTTCTCCACCTCTTTCTATAATTGTATAATTTCGTTGTATATTGGGTTCATTAATAGATCTAGGTGATATTGAAGGAACTGAATTCGATATTTTCAGATTTTTCACATACATTCACCATTGAATATCAAATATTATCAGAACACTATAATAGTTTCAGGCTCTATGGTCCAAAAAAATCGATGTTGTAACTGATAACACTAAGGTCGTTTAGTTGCGCAATAAAATCGAATTCATAAAACATTGGATAAATGAAATATATGTCTTTACCGTCTTTAATTTTTTATAAAAAAAGCCTATTTAGTTCTCGTTTTCTTTAATCTACCTTTTTTTATAAGTTTCATAATTACACTGAAATGTAAAGAATTTAAATGAAACTATATTTAACAGTAAAAAGCAACAACAACATACATAACAATTTTAACTAGCAATAAAAAGAACAAGTTAGAAAATTGCATTTGGCTAGAGCTAACTATTGTACACCATCCATACACCATGACATTACGATTCAGAGCCTGTTTCAGCCTTTCAGTAGTAAATAAAAAAAGAAAACATAAAATAATGAAAATTTAGCGTTATATAATTTCACGCAGCTAGCTACGGCCGATTTACAGGATTTTTGTATAGCTGTTGCAGACCAATAACCTACCTACTTGTGATAAAATGTGCAACAACAAACAAACTACCAAATTTTACTTAAAAAAATCGAGGTGGTCTCAGTTTACGTTGCATTGTAGGCGTACGCTCTTAGACCGAGTTTGCTTATTTTCAATACCAAGAACTCCCGATATATCTGTCAAATTTGAGCTGTATTTCGTCTTTTTTGCGACCGGAAGAACGAACAGACGGACAGATATATATGTGGACAGATATACAGATGGATATGTCTAAATCGATTCCAAATTTGATACCGATCAAGAATATATATATATTTTTTAGGGTCTCTGACTCTTACTTTTGTAAGTTACAAAAGTAATAATGACAAAATGATTATATTCCCAAACTCCGGGTAGTGTACACGATTTTTAATATTATTTGATACGTTTAAAAAAATGCAGAAGGGGAGATTTAACGTTACACTGTAATATAAAATAAATGAAAGTGGAAGATATTGCGCTGTTGTAGTACATAGGTTTTTCATCTATTTTAAAAATACAAAAAAACTACACATTGTACACATGTTCAAATGCTAAAAAGTTAAAGACCGAATATTGAAATATTCGAGCTATCATTGTGGCGCTGTAAGGTCAATATAAAGTCGTCGAAGCAAATTAAAAGCAAAGGAAATGTTAAAGTTTTGAAAAAAATTCAACTCTTATCATCATTAATAGGTAAAAAGTTAAAAAATATATATGTAACGAGCACCTCTTTCCAAAAAAAAAAGACTTTGGGCACATTTTCATTAAAAAAAAAACAAGAAAGGAAATTATATTTGGTTACGACCAACTCTTGGATACCTACATACATTCACCGTGATATTACGATGTAAAGCCTGTTACAGTTTATGAGTAATTCATAGAATAGGTAAATATAAAAAAGTGAAAATTTGGGATTCCATAATTTTACTTAGGCGTGGCCGTTTTACATGATTTTTGGGCAGACAATGTAAACAAATGACCTACCTTACTATTTGTTCAAAGTGTTAGCTACCTTTTGCAGTTTGCGAGTAATGGGCAAGAAACCACCAAATTTTGCTCTAAAAAATAGACGTCTTCTCAGTTTACACTGCACTGTAAGCGTGTCCTTTGACCGATTTTACCAATTGTAAATGCAACCTGTGTGGGAAAACTTCCAATATTCCTGTCGAATTTGACCTACACGGCTCTTTTCTGCGACCACGAAAATGTTAACAACACACAAAAAGGCCGTCAGGCGGGTCTATAAGGGTGTGAAGGTAAATATGAATTTAACTAGCAAAGACACATCCCAAAATATATAGCAAAACTCTGTTAACCACTTAGCAGAATTTCAGTAAATGTCGTATTAAATAGATTTCGACGGAAATAAGCATATACAACTTTTTTTTTTATTTTTATGGGAAAATAAAAAAGAAATGTTCACTTATCATTAATTGACTGAAATTTATGCTAAAATACTATATTGTGTGTATAAAGTATAAGGTCAAAAATTGTAAGACCAAAATAGACTGTGGAAAAGAAACACGTTTGGCACTGTGCCCCAAATTTCATTTTTTTTCGATTTTGAAAAATATTCGTTTTATGTACATATACTATAATAACAGAGCCATTTTCTAGATAATTTCATGCCCAAACCAAATACTGTGGAACACCAATGTAAGGGTGTCATAGATATTTGAAGTGCTATCTATCAGATGGTGAACCACATAAAAAATTCTCTTTTTTACATTATTCATGTACATTACCATAACAAAGTAAAGTTAAAGTGGACGGTACAGTCAAACTAAATAATGAGCCACTCCAATGTTATCATGGTGTGGATCTATGGAGGATTATCTCTCGGAATTTCTATATAGATATGTCGATGTGATCTCGATTTCTCATTTTTGTCGATTTTATTTATTTATTTTTTTCATTATTCATGTACATTACCATAACAAAGTAAAGTTAAAGTGGATGGTGCAACGGTCATACTAAGTACTGTGGCATTTAAGTGATGTCATTAGAAGGATTTATAGAAGATTATACAGAAGATCATTTATTTATGGTACTTAAATGACCATTTTAAAAAATAACAATTGAATGGGGTGGAAAAAAATTTATGAATATTTTTTAATGAATACCGTAGTTATTAATTTATTTGAATTAGCTTAATAATATCACTTTTTTAATTATTATTGCAGGCAAAATTTGCGTTGTCTAAATTTTCTTGCTATTATTTGGTACCTATATGTAGTTGATTGCCCAATTATACTACGTTCAATGTAATGTACAAAAAAGGCTTATGTTTATTTACATTTCTGTGTTTCTATCGGTTCCAGAATTTCTCTCTTGAAATTAAGTTGATAAGTTCACAAATATTTTATGTCTATATTGTGAAGTACAAACGTGCAGTTTTTGCATTGTTTATTTCGGTTAGAGTAAGTGAAAATTAAGTATTAACGTTTACCCGCTCTTTTACTTAGAAGGATTGCTACTAAAATTAAAATTTTAATTTGACAACCTTGTATTTATATATTTTCTTAACTTTTACAAACTTAATATAAAGCAAATTTAAAACGTTATAGAAATTTTATGTAAATTTGCAATATTATTAAGGTACTATTAAGATTTTAAAAATCTTGAAAAACTTTTTTTAGCAAGGCACCTTTGGGCACAACAAATTGGGTATTCTTTGGTAGTTCGGTAACTACCAAAGACTACTACTTTGCTGTTGTTATATGCATAAAATCAACATGTAAGTACTCTCCAACATTATAGGCGGTATCTAAAATATATATACTGTAGATTAAATGACATTTAAAATATGCATGTCTTAGTCAAAATTTTAAATAAAATATTCCAGCATAGAAATGAAATAAAATTAAAAGAGGTCCAGTGGATTACTATGCAAAGTATAAATTGTTTTGCAACATTAGTGTGTTTTATTCCGCCATACATTGCCATTCAAATATATTTTTCACCCGCTAAGTTCAACTTAAAGATGAGGCAAAGGGAGTATCCGCTTTGCCTTCTCCACCTCTTTCTATAATTGTATAATTTCGTTGTATATTGGGTTCATTAATAGATCTAGGTGATATTGAAGGAACTGAATTCGATATTTTCAGATTTTTCACATACATTCACCATTGAATATCAAATATTATCAGAACACTATAATAGTTTCAGGCTCTATGGTCCAAAAAAATCGATGTTGTAACTGATAACACTAAGGTCGTTTAGTTGCGCAATAAAATCGAATTCATAAAACATTGGATAAATGAAATATATGTCTTTACCGTCTTTAATTTTTTATAAAAAAAGCCTATTTAGTTCTCGTTTTCTTTAATCTACCTTTTTTTATAAGTTTCATAATTACACTGAAATGTAAAGAATTTAAATGAAACTATATTTAACAGTAAAAAGCAACAACAACATACATAACAATTTTAACTAGCAATAAAAAGAACAAGTTAGAAAATTGCATTTGGCTAGAGCTAACTATTGTACACCATCCATACACCATGACATTACGATTCAGAGCCTGTTTCAGCCTTTCAGTAGTAAATAAAAAAAGAAAACATAAAATAATGAAAATTTAGCGTTATATAATTTCACGCAGCTAGCTACGGCCGATTTACAGGATTTTTGTATAGCTGTTGCAGACCAATAACCTACCTACTTGTGATAAAATGTGCAACAACAAACAAACTACCAAATTTTACTTAAAAAAATCGAGGTGGTCTCAGTTTACGTTGCATTGTAGGCGTACGCTCTTAGACCGAGTTTGCTTATTTTCAATACCAAGAACTCCCGATATATCTGTCAAATTTGAGCTGTATTTCGTCTTTTTTGCGACCGGAAGAACGAACAGACGGACAGATATATATGTGGACAGATATACAGATGGATATGTCTAAATCGATTCCAAATTTGATACCGATCAAGAATATATATATATTTTTTAGGGTCTCTGACTCTTACTTTTGTAAGTTACAAAAGTAATAATGACAAAATGATTATATTCCCAAACTCCGGGTAGTGTACACGATTTTTAATATTATTTGATACGTTTAAAAAAATGCAGAAGGGGAGATTTAACGTTACACTGTAATATAAAATAAATGAAAGTGGAAGATATTGCGCTGTTGTAGTACATAGGTTTTTCATCTATTTTAAAAATACAAAAAAACTACACATTGTACACATGTTCAAATGCTAAAAAGTTAAAGACCGAATATTGAAATATTCGAGCTATCATTGTGGCGCTGTAAGGTCAATATAAAGTCGTCGAAGCAAATTAAAAGCAAAGGAAATGTTAAAGTTTTGAAAAAAATTCAACTCTTATCATCATTAATAGGTAAAAAGTTAAAAAATATATATGTAACGAGCACCTCTTTCCAAAAAAAAAAGACTTTGGGCACATTTTCATTAAAAAAAAAACAAGAAAGGAAATTATATTTGGTTACGACCAACTCTTGGATACCTACATACATTCACCGTGATATTACGATGTAAAGCCTGTTACAGTTTATGAGTAATTCATAGAATAGGTAAATATAAAAAAGTGAAAATTTGGGATTCCATAATTTTACTTAGGCGTGGCCGTTTTACATGATTTTTGGGCAGACAATGTAAACAAATGACCTACCTTACTATTTGTTCAAAGTGTTAGCTACCTTTTGCAGTTTGCGAGTAATGGGCAAGAAACCACCAAATTTTGCTCTAAAAAATAGACGTCTTCTCAGTTTACACTGCACTGTAAGCGTGTCCTTTGACCGATTTTACCAATTGTAAATGCAACCTGTGTGGGAAAACTTCCAATATTCCTGTCGAATTTGACCTACACGGCTCTTTTCTGCGACCACGAAAATGTTAACAACACACAAAAAGGCCGTCAGGCGGGTCTATAAGGGTGTGAAGGTAAATATGAATTTAACTAGCAAAGACACATCCCAAAATATATAGCAAAACTCTGTTAACCACTTAGCAGAATTTCAGTAAATGTCGTATTAAATAGATTTCGACGGAAATAAGCATATACAACTTTTTTTTTTATTTTTATGGGAAAATAAAAAAGAAATGTTCACTTATCATTAATTGACTGAAATTTATGCTAAAATACTATATTGTGTGTATAAAGTATAAGGTCAAAAATTGTAAGACCAAAATAGACTGTGGAAAAGAAACACGTTTGGCACTGTGCCCCAAATTTCATTTTTTTTCGATTTTGAAAAATATTCGTTTTATGTACATATACTATAATAACAGAGCCATTTTCTAGATAATTTCATGCCCAAACCAAATACTGTGGAACACCAGCGTAATTGTAATCAAAGTATGTATAAAGATAGCCGGTAGAAAGGGTACGAAAGGGTACATTGACACAGAAAAAATGATAAAATTTTGTAAAGAAGCAAGAGTGTGCTGAAATATATGTCAAGAAAAGATGAAGATTACAAGAAAAAGGGAATTATGTATAATGCACATGTGTATATTCATTTTTGGGGATGTGATATTTTAATATTTGGTATTTGAGTATGCGTATAGATAATAGCTCATATGTATGTGTAATATATGTGCGCTTATACATTTTTTTAAATTAAATTTGCAATATAGAAGATATCCTACGAAAGCCTATGCACTCCTGATCTATAGGAATATACCACCATGAGATGACATTTTTTAAATGCTCTAGATTTTGTACAAATTTACAAGAATAATTGGAAATAATACTAAAATATTTATAAGAAATGAATTTAATATAACTTAATTAAATTGTTCACTTTATATTGTTCATACAAATGTACAAAAACATTGTACAATACTTATAAGCATATAACGGACTAAATATAATGTTGAAGGGAAAAAAATAAATATTTATGTTGTGTACACTTATTTATAAAGAGGAAAATGTATGAAATTTGTCTCTAACGACAAAATCAAGTCTAGTATACGAATCGATTAAAGTCTAGCCTCCAACCTATATGTTGTTGATATTGCTTTTGCTCTCATGAGGCATTATGAGTCTTGTAGTATAGAGAATCTTTGGTACAACTGAAGTAGCCTAGAAAAAGTAAATAGAAACTCGAACAAGCAGAGCAGTTATGTCAAAGCCGACCACTGTACAATTTTTTTTGAGTAGTTAAACCAAAATTTATTTTTTGCAAGGAAATCAATTAATAACAGCAAGTACAGGAAAACATTATAAAGAGATACAAAAATTTTAAAACAGCAGCCTATGACAAATGAAAAAAATGGTCTTTCTCTTTCTGTATAATCGTACAATATTTATTTGCTATTAATTTTGTGGAGACAGTTCCTACCTTAAATGGTTTTTTGTTGTTATGAAACTCCATTTTGTTTAATGGTGACAGTGCCAGCAAACGACTGCTTCGTTCACTTGGTTCGTTTGGTCTTAATTTTTTCCTTGTTTTACTCTTTATGTACTTTTCAGAATTATTTTCAAAATTTTTTTTAATTCACTTTTAGTACACTTTATTTCACAGTATTATCATATATTGTAGGACTTGTTTTCCGAATAAAAAGAAAATTTAAATAAAAAAGCAAGAAAAAAAAAAGATTTCTTTATCATCCTTGCAAAAATCTTTAATTTTACATTACCCCACTCTTTCTATGCTATGCGTCTGCCGGTTACCTTATAAATGAGGTCATACTTGCTTTGATTTCGATTTAAACGATTTAAACAGAGCCTCTCTAAAAGATTTATGTCACAGAGAGTAAAAAAACAAGTGAAACCGTTAAAATCAGAAGAAAAGACCACTGCATACTTATTTCACTTAACACTTTTTCAACTACCCTTTGGTAATGGAAATAATTTACGATACTTTTATAAGTCTATATATGTGGACTACATATGTTTTCAGTTTTTGTATACCCTATATAAATTAGACTGAGAAAGAAATATATACTAGCAATTATCCTTGTTTTACTAATTATAACTGCAATGCGAGTAGATATGTTGTTTTGACAGCAATTTATTTACAAATTGTTTGGACATTTACAGCAGATTTCTTAGTTAATATGAATGTGACTTCAAATAAATTTATAAATAAATGTAACTTTATGTAAATTTGTTGTTGATTTTTATTTATTTGTGTATTAATATTATAATGCTTATAACCAATATTACTTTGCTATTATACTAAAAGTTCTGAAATAAATTTGGATATGTACAAACTTTCGTAGTTAACTGGAAAAACGTTTTTAGATACTATGCAATTATTAATATACATATTAAGTGAGCATGTCTAACATATTGTAAGAGATCTAGTAATTTACTTAATCAAAACTTACAAATGAACATCAGGTCTATTTATTACGTTCTTGCTACCCATAATTAGTTTTCTTCCGCTAAGTTCAACTTAAAGAAAGATAACTCTTTCTTTACGTTAAACTTTTAGTACAGCTTTGCAAGAGATACTAGTATAGTTTCTCCATCCTTTTCTACAACTCGACAAAAACTTCATATAAAAATAATGGTTTTATTTCCGTAGAAACAAACAATACTTTTTTCTGATATCTTTGTTGAACACTTATTCCGATGACAGCATAGAAGTTTTTTGTATGTGCATGCATAAATTTTAAAAGTGAAATGCTTGTGTAGAACATAAGGTAATGTAAAAGGGTTGTATTTAGTTGCTCTTTATCATTTGACGTGCATGTTATATATTGAAAGATTTTGTGTTGGAGTGCTCGTTGCATTTTTTTAATATCTTTATTGGAAAATTTGTTTTACAAATTCATAACACAAGAAAAGAGAAAAAAGTAAATAAGAACTCTCCGGTTTATCACAACGAGTGGAACAAAGGCTTGTTGAAACGCAATAATGTAAGTAAATATAAGAAAAGGAAAGTAAGGGAAATATCAAAACCAAACTTTTACATTGTAAATTGTTGCGAAAACACTTGTACTTTTTTCTTTTTATAGGTATTATTGATGAAAATATTTACGCACATTTATTTGCATTTACTTATAATGTTACTTGTTAGATACTGCAATATGTACTACAATATTTTGTGTACATTTTTGTAATAAATGAAAATAATATTATCGTAAAGAAACTACCATTACTTTAGTTTTCCATTAAAATTTTATATGTAATAGTACACACTATAAAAGTAGAAAAAGTTTCAACAATGTTATTGGAAATTTACATGCGAGTTTTGTTCGTAACAGTCTCGCCCATAACGAAAAGGCATTACATTAAGTAGACATTTTACTTTTTATACCCTACACCACTTATAGTACAGGGTATTATAAAGTTCTGCAGATGTTTGTACCATTCAAAAGGAGTTGAGATTAACCCACCTTTTACTATACCGATCGACTCAAAATCTGAGTTGAATTTCTGATACGCTTTAAACTTGTCTCTCTGTCCGTCTGATGTTTTTTTATGATGTCTCTATGTTATCAAGCTACAGGTCGAAATTATTCAGATATTTCAATGAAATTTGATACGTGGATGTATATGAGCTCAGAGACGAACCCTTTGAAAATGGTTAAAATCGTACTATTATTTTGACTACTCCCCATATAGTGCCCTTCTTAAAAAAAGTCCTAATATAGAAAAATTATTACAGTGTTAAGTATATTCTAACGTAAATTAGCGCTGAATTGTATAATATAGAAAACATGTGTACTAAACTTTGTACAGTTTGGCCCATTTTTACGACCTCTTTCCAAATAGGGTTCTTTTCGAAAATAATCATTATAAAGGAAAAAAGTTCAATTTGGGATATATTTTCCACTTAGACATCAAAAATATATGTACCAAAATTGGTCCACATCAATGCACTGATTGAACCTCCTCTCATATAATAAATTTTTGAAATAATTAAAAAATTTCAGCTTTTTTAATTTCTTTGGCTTGTAATTCTTTTATTTAACTTAAATCACATTAAGCAAAGTAGAGTAGGGCATTTAAAAGTCGACACCGATCAACTACAAACTTTTTGTTTTCTCTTTACATTAATTTATTTTTGTTTTACGTAGTCAATTTACGTGAAGTACTTACAAAAAAAACAATTTATTGTAATCAGTCTAAGCAGCTAATTAAGCTAATTAAAATAATATAACTTAAAACAAGCAAGACTCTTGTAGTTGGTCGGAGCCGACTGAAATATCTTACACCACTTTGCTAAATGTGATTAAAGTCAAACATGAGATTTATAAGCCAACGAATTGAAAAAATTGTACGTTAAAACATAATTAAAAGTGTGATTTTTTTCCATATAACAACTTTCTTAAGAAAGACGTTATATGGGGCATAGCCGTAGAAATGGTTTGATATTAACCATTTTTAATAGAATTTTTTTCTGGGTCAAACCACACCAATGTATCAAATTTTTCTGACATATCTCAAACATTGCGACTTGTAGCTTGATAACAAGTTTTCATGTATAGACGTCGGACGAACGGACAGATAAGTAGGCTTAAATGGAATCTGAGAATGATTTTAACATGAACAAACTAATATCTTATATTACTACCACCACCCAGGTATATTCATTTTGTCATTATGTTTGTAACGCTTAGAAGGAAGCGTTGGAGACTCTATAAAGTATATATATTCCTGACCAGTATCAAATTCTGAATCGATTTAGACATATGTGTCTGCCTGTTGTAAACACTCCTGGTCGTAAAATTTGATATATGGAGCTGAAATTTGGCACAATCATTGGAAGATCTTGCACGCATGTTGGAATCGATATTAGGTGACACCGGTAAAAAAAACGCGTCCACAGTACTACTTAAAATGAAAACATCTCTGTTTTTGAAGCAAAAATTTTACTTTTTTGCTTATAATTCAACAGTTATAAAAGGAAGTAAGCTAAAATTTTGCATAAATAATAAGGCAGTAATTGTACAATATCACTCCAAAAATAATACAAATCCGTCATGCCTACGATAAGTTATACAATGTCAAAATTTTCGTCTTGTTACTCTATTTTCTACTTTTATTCACGAAGTATTAAATAAATACAGCTGAAATTTGGTATTTATGTAGAAAACGCTGTTCTACAAATTCTGGCTAAGAATGACTCGAATTGACCACGCCTACTACAAATTATACAACGGCAAATTTTCACTTGTTTTTTTTATTTTTTGCTTCTAACTCAAAAATTGCACCACGTAAAAAACCGAAATCTTGCACAGTTCCAAAAATTATGTAAATCGGCAAGGCCTTTCCAAAATTATGCAGTATACAATATTCACCCTTTTCATCTCTGCACTTCTTACCAATTACTGATGAATTTTGCAAGTTGGAGCAATAAATGTTATGGCAACTATCTAAAAGTATCAAGGATGCGATCCCTCTTACAACTATTACACATCAAGTCTTCATTTCTTTGGGTTTTTACGTTCCTTTTTTGTACGACTTACACGAAAATATGGAAAATTGAAAATGTATAAAAATTTAGGCATTATTTTGAAATTGGAAATAAAAATAATCTTTTATGCTTATAGAAGTTTTTTAATCATTAAACATTTAATTTTTGACTTTGTCATGGCTCTTCTAAAACTCATAAGTTACACTAATTAGAACAGTGAAAATTTTCTTTATGCATTTTCATATATAACGTTGTAATGTCTGTCAAAAGATTGAAAAATTCTGTCGCGCATATTAAACAATATTTTTTCCAGATTTTATTCTTTATTGAATGACGAATGAATATTAGAAGCTTCTTACTTATCAATGTAATTATTTTGCAAAATTGTGTGATTTTTAGTGCAAGATAATTTTGATGTACACTACATACGCGTTATATATTTACAGTCCCGTAGGCATTTTACATGTGTTTAATGAATTATTTGCATAAAGTTTAACAATTATTCTATTTTTTTTTCAATTTGGTTGCTTTTGCTTTTTTTTACACTTGAAATTTATGCCGTCAGTCATTACTATCAAGAACAACAAATGGCCCCTTTTTAGCTTTGCTGTTTCTTTAATATTAACAGTATAAATAAACATATAAAAACTTACTTTAATTAGTCAAAAATTTTGGATTATTATTGGGGTGCAACGTTGTATGAAAATAAAGCAATTTAAAATTACAACAAATTGAAAATAAAACAATTTTAATAAATATTATTTTTTTTATTAAAGCTTTGTCTTCCAAACTACAAAAACAATATATTTACACATTTACAACATATTCCAATTTATATACAAATCATAAGTAACTTACTTCTAAATCTATATTATTAACTTAACATTAATCCAGCATGGTAACTATAAGGCGAGTCATAAGTTGCCACTTTTTTGTCTTCCTTATAGTTTTTGTTCAAAAATGCCCAATAAATTTGTGTCTGCCCCAAAGTTGCAAATATGTCTCGAGCTACAAGAAAGGGAAAAGCCATTCTTATTCAATACCCTTTCACTAAGAGTAACGCAGTGTCTGCGACAGACATTAAAGTTACTTAAAATAACATTTCTTTGCATAAATTAGCTTTCTTTGCAAATAAATGGAACTACATGTTTTTGGTTAATAGTTCGCGATTTAATTAACGTTACATTTTCCTCTGTCGTATGGCCGATCGCCATGTTACTTATTGTTTTAGCGTAATTTCTGTCTTGCCTCTGTCGCACTATTTCTGTTAGTTCAAAAAATGCAAAACTTGTCCAAAGTTCATTCCCAACAATTTGTGCGTAGAGGTTATTTGGATTTGGATAAATAATCCATTTATCCCCTACGGATAGTAATTGTTTTAAATCGCCAAATGTGGCAATAGGTACATCATTAAATAATTGGGGTGTTTTAAAAATTTGCTTCAACCTGCAATACAAAAATCCTAGCATTCTAACACCATAACGACCATGGGTATCTCATCTATTATTATTAATTTTAAATTCATTAATTTAGATATAAGTGCATTTACAATGTAATGACCTAAAGGCCTTAATTCACCTGAGTATTTATTAACTGATAAACTAAATATGGAATGTAGCGTGCGCCCACCTATCCCAAAAGCGGCTTTACCAATGGATACACAAAATAAAACTGACAAGTTCTGGATTAGTTCCAGATATGGAATTGATGCGATAGGTAACAGCTTGTTGAATTCAGGCAACTTTTACCTACACTTGCACCTACCGCCACATATTCGTAAAATATTTTCTTATTCATAACATTTTGTACAATGTGTTGAAAATATATTCTCTGTTTTACTTTTAATGAACTTAAAGATGTTAATAAGTCTTTATGATTAATTATAGGAGGCAACTTAATTAGACGCATATCGGTTGAATTTTCACTATTGCCTTTCATGTCTGTCTCTAAAACATTCAAATTTGGGCCTACATCAAGTATCTCTAATGCCCTAAATTCGTCATCTAACAAATGGCAACCTATAGTAGTGTCGCTAGGATTTGGAATATTATTATCGTTTTCTTACTGTACTTGGTCTAAAATGGCGTAAAGTTCTTTGAATTTGTCAACAGTTTATCTTAATTCGGCGATTTTGGACAGGTTTGCTCTACATTTTTCTTCATTGTCAATATGTGAAATGTCAGTATTTTCATTTCCCCAAGGAATGTTATACCGACCTCGATTTCTTAGAAAAAAATTTCGTTAAACGAATCATTGCAAATATCATTTCATTTTGTCGCTGATCGCAATGTCTCTCGGTGTCACGTTGTTGTCACGATATGTTAAAAATGTACCCATTTGTGGAAAATTCTTGGCAAATATTTGTATAGAAAGAATAATCTCTAACTTTTAGACTATCGTAGTAAAAAATGTAGAAATACTTGTCTCACTAAAATACGTTATTTTTAAATTTTACAGCACTACTTTCAATAAGATTTTCAAAACTCTATTTACATAATTCTAACAATATAAATTTGTGATCTTTAATAAGTACTCCTTTTACAAAAGCAAAATACTTTGTTACACATCTTACCATTACCATTTCATTGTAATTACGTAGAAACATAGCAATGGTTCTTCATTTCCTTATTCGTAATTTAACTTAAAATTTACTACAAAGGTGGTGGGTATAAAAGATTCAGCCATAGCCGAATATAATTTTCTCATTTGTTAACATTTATTTTATTATTTAACATTCTCATTATGTTATATAAGTAAAAAGTGTGCAAGTTTTTATTAGTTATTATGCTATTTTCATTATGGTGGTTAATTGGCTTAACAATTTCTTAGAAACTCGAAGTTGGTGTTATGTTAATTTATCATTATGTTTCAATATACTTTGGTAGGCATCAAACTCTGAATTGATTAATATATGTCCGTTTATCTGTCTGTGCGTTGTTAACATTGACATGGTCCTAAAAACTGGTATATCGAGCTCAAATTGGGAAAGAGCATTGGAAATTCTTCCACGCGGGTTAGCATTGAAAATGCTTCTCGCATTTTCATTACTCGCAAGCGACAAGCTTTAATTTTTGTGCTAAAAACAAAGCTAAAATTGTAAAGCCACTAATTTACAATGCTTGTAGGAAAGTTATACAACTAAATTAATTTAAATTATTATTGTTGTTATGCTCCTATATGTTTTTTTCTTTTTTTAAATTTAATGTAGAAAACAGAGGGCGTGTGTTAAAAAGAGATTTGCGACACTTATATCAATATGGACGTTATGTCTTCCTCATTACAACAACAACGTATTATTGTTGAGCAATTGAAACGTGAAGCAGCTGTTGAACGGCAAACGGTATCAGAATCATGTGCTGGCATGATCCGTTACATAACACAACATGAACAGGAAGATTATCTATTGACTGGTTTCTCTACCCAAAAAATTAATCCATTCCGTGAGAAATCGTCGTGTAATGTTTTGTAAATTTTACGAAAGTAATGGAGAAACAACAGCAACAGCACCAAAAGAGCAACAGTAATAATAATAATAAAAACCACAAAAGTAAACAATAATAATATTATTTATTGGTCATTACCTATTATCATTTCTATTATCTATAATTATGGTTATTTTTATTCCTCTGGAAACGTTGAAGTCCACATTTTCTTTCAGTCTGCATATTAATAACACGAATTATACAACAACAATTCCAACAACAACAGTCACATAAAAAGTAACAATCAAAAAAAACAAATGTCTTCAATTTGATATTAACAACACCGTAAAATTTTTTCCATTGACATATAAAAAGCATTTAATTCACTAAGATAATTAGTGAATTGTAGGGCAAAATTGAAGTTGAAATCGAAAAGAAAAATAGAACTACAAAACACACATTGGACATACACATTTATATTAATAGTATTACCATTATTATTATACAGATCATTGATTATTGTAAAAATAGAAAAGAAATATAAGAAGAAGAATATGTGTAAAATGAAGGTCTGATGAAAAGGTATATATATGCATACATATGTATATGAGTATATATATGAAAGGAAAATTAAAGAATTCATAATTGTCGTGATGAAATCGGGTCATGTAAATGTTAACATGGAACATGGAACAAATTGTAGAACAACTCTTTTTTTTGGTTTAAATTTCTTTCTTATGGCCTTTGACGGAGAGGATGATGCGTAAAAATGAAGAAAGTCCAAACTGTTGTCAATAGTAATAATACCATAAATTAAAATAGTCATCAAAATTAATTCATCCGTAATAATGAAACAATAGACAATGTCACATTCTACCATTTCATAATTCTATAATGGTTTATTTTTTGTTTAATTTGTCGTAATTTTTTTTGTACTGTTGTGTTAGTACTTACACTAAAAGTTGTAGTAGTCTTTGTACTCGAAATGGTCATATATACCCGCAGGCTAATATAATGTTGTCATTATAATAATAAACACTATCATCATCTATGGCCACAATCGCAAATCGTCATTCTTTAAACTGTACTAAGTAAAGTGAATTTCGCAAAAAAGTATCAGCTATATGGTAGAAGCATTGTGGTAGACATATACTTCATTAATGTTTCTTTTGAGTTTCCTTTTTGGACGATATGTTTATATTATAGAAATATAAGTACCCAGTATGTAAACAAAAATGTATTAAAATATTAAATTACAATAACAAAACCTTAATAATAATAATAATGATACTCTAAGAAACTAAATACCATAAGAAAGGGAAAGAAGAATTTTCTTAATTAATCATGTAATTAGATTACTTGATTTCCCTTATAAATACTTAAAATAATATTCATTAAAAATAAATTCCCACATTCCCACAGCAAAAATGAATTTCTGATTGTACCAAAATAAAATGCAAAAAAAGCAAAAAAAACCAGTTATTTCGTTTCGAAAGAAACAACAAATCATATTAAATAAATAAAACAAGAGAGCATCGTAACATATGCTGGAAAGAGGGATTAATTTTTTTCTTTCCTTTTTCTGTTTTTTGCTTGTTTTGGTTCTTTATTTTTGCTTTATGGTTTCTAGTTTGCTTTTTATGAAATGTGTGTTTGACTCGTTAATGTGATCACTAAATGTCATGTAGTCGTGAGCAAAAAGTAAAACATTTATTTGAACTGGATAATTTAGGTTTTTTCTCTTTATAGCGATTCATTATGGAAGCCCGTAATGTTAGAGACTTGACAAAAATTATACTAAAAATAACAATGGAAACGGACATTTACACTCCCAAATAAACATATCTTTCGATAAATAATGTTTATTAGTACTGTTGCATTCTATAAAACGGAGCAAACAAAAAAACTGTACAACTATGGCAGACAAATATTTCCAAACAGCTTTTACCTCTCATATCTATGAAAAAATATCCTAATAAGAAATTATGAAATGGAAATTATAAATTAAATATAACCTTAATTACCATAATATAGATATATATAACTATTTATTATTTAATTTTTTTTTAGTATTTATTCAGAAGAAAGAAAAATAAACTTATTCTTGAATAAATCAAAAAACAAATAGACACAATAAATGAACTAAAAAACCGAAAGAGATAAAAATAAATAATTTGACTTCTTCGGACATACAAAAGTATATTTACAAAAAAAGTGTATACGTTGTAGTTAGTCGATACCGATTACAAATATCGTCTACCATATTTTTATAAGAAATACCCAGAATTGTATACTTTCCCGCATAAAAACGCTTTACGAAATTTGTCTTAGTATATGGCGTGGTTGTCATTATAGTCTAATCTTAACCAAAATTAGTCCCGGCGTCTTTGGGCTAAACCACATACAATACCATATTTCACTCAAATAGCATCAAAATTGCACTCTTTACTTTAATAACAAATTTACATGATGAGACAACGGGCACACAGATACAGATAGGATTAAATCGAATGAGACAGTGATTCCAAATCAATCGATACAGTAAAAAGATGCCTTAATTTTAACTCCTGCTGTGTGTTGCACAGTCTATTAATGTCCTTTATTACGAATGATGTAGGGTATACATATAGTCTCTTAATGTCTAAAAATATACTTACAAAAACCAAAAACTTGTAACGCACGCACAAACACACAACACACCAAATGAGACAAAAATAAAGCAGGTCGCTAGAGAACTACAAGCAATAGTAGCAACAATAATCAAATATAAATATATATATATATATATATATATATATATATATGTATATACTATTCACGCCCACACGTACACCCAAAATCATTACTGAAAAGCAGCCGACGGCGGAAAAGCGATACATGACAAAGCCTGCTATAAAAGAAACTACAACGAAAACGGAAAAATGATGCTGCAAATTGAAATTGAAACAAATAATTAATAACAAAGCCATGTCCACTCTGCATCTCCACACACTTGCAGAAATTCACAATAATAATAACAATAATATTTGTAGTTGACTTTTTTCTGCTACTTCCAATAAATTATAAATAGATTAATATGTAAAATAAATAAAATGGTCCGCGTTAAAAAATTTTTGGATAGTGTGCAGTACCAAAAAAAAGCGAAAAGAAAATGCGTGCTTCATTTTCTGGAAGGGCGTGTTTCTTTCACTTTTTTGAATAGAAAAGGTGAAAGAAGACAATCAAATATTATGAAATATTTACTTAGGTTTTCTTTATTTCATTTAATCATTTTTACTGTTGTTAGAAAATTTTAAATGAAAAACTTAAATTATAAAATTTTTCTTGTCGTTGTGATCCATCCATTACAAATTCCCCAAATTTGTAGATTGTTATGTTTAATTTTCATTGTCGCTATCGCCACCAATACCACGTCCACCACGTGAGCGTGAAGCACTTGGACCGCCTGCTTTTTTGGCCATAATTATTTGATCGACTTTTAAAATTGTATTGGCCGCATTTGTAGCATACTTTAACGCCCAATATTTATTCTTATATAAATCATAGATTTTATTTTCTTGAACATCTATAACATCCGGTTTCTCTGCATCAATATTAATGCCCATAGTTTTACCTTTACCATCTGCATGAGCCAAGTATAATTGATGCAATATTTCCGTTGAATTAATACCAGAATTTTCAGCTAGTGCTTTTGGCATTGCATCAAGAGCGGCAGCAAAACGTCGAACAGCATATTGTTCAAGGCCGGGCAATGCATCTGCATAAGCGGAAATTTCTGTAGCCAATTCAATTTCAGTGGCTCCAGCACCAGGTACATAACGACCATCTTGAGTAAGCATGCGAAAATTATTAACACCATCATCGATAGCCCTTTCAATATCATCAAGGAAATTATCTGTAGCACCGCGCAAAACAATTGTGGCTATATGTGAATCCTTACCTAGAAACCTAAATACCACAATACTTGTATCACCCAATTCTTCAACGCAAACCTTATCACAATAGCCGACTTCTTCCGACGACGGTGCAATAACATGCGGCAATACAGTAGCATTTACTGTACGACACAATCGCCTAATATCGAATTTTGAATTTAAACGTACCGCCATTATGTTATATTTGTTAAGATAATGTAAAGCCATATCGCCAAATTTACCACCAGATACGACTACATTAATGCCAGCGTCTGCTATAGCTTTGATTTGTGATTCCAACAAATTCTCTTCACCTTTCGAAAAATCAATTAATTCAGTAGCCGTTTTTATCAATACTGTACCTTTCGTTTCCGTTTGTATAATATCAATCGGACATGAATAAACAGCGACTTTAGCTTGCTCGACTTGAGTGATGGTACCTTCTACGTAACGCTTAAATACCATTCCATGAACAACTTCCGATTTATGTAAGCCACAACCCGATATTTTACAAACTCGCACATTGTCTACATTAAAATTTGTATTATGATCCTCCGGTAATATGGCGACACAGGCCTTAGTTACTAATTCAGTTATAAAATCTTCTTGACCATATTGTTTAGACATTATGGCAGATTTTAAACATTCTTTAACTTGCTCCAAATCGCGATAATCTCTCACGTTATGACAAATTAAATCCGATAAAATAGTTAAAGCCTTTTCCAAAGCACTTTCATAACCATCGGCTATTTCGGAAGTTGTTATACCCAAACGTAATAATTCTTCAGCCTTCTCCAATAAAGTACCAGCAAATATGATTACAAACTTTGTACCATCACCAACTTCAGCATCTTGCATTTCACTAGCCATTACCATTAATTTGGCAGCCGGATGTTCAACATCTAATTCACGCATTATGGTGCCGGCATCACTTGTCACAAATTGCTTCTCTATATAATTAATAATCATTTTATTCATGCCATTTGGACCATAAGATGACCGCATCGTTGAAGCGAAGTCTTTGCAAGCACTTATATTGCGATAGACCGCCTCCTCCAAGCCGCTAAACATCCTTGCACCATCTTTAAGCATTTGAGAAATACCGGGAGCTTTGGGTACAGACAATGCCATTTTGAATACTTTGGCTAGCTTTCAACTTTTCTCGTTTTTTTTATAAATTAAAATGAATGTACAAAGACGCAACGAATAATACAAGACGAAACTTTTTCCAGAATGAGTAAATGGTTTTATAAAACAGAGATTTATGTGTCCTTTTATTATTTTTTTAATTCTTTTTGAATTATGCACGAGCTCATACGTTCTATAATTAAATATTAAACCAAGTGAGTCACAATGAAAAAAGTTCCATTCACATTAACACGTACACACATTATTCTCTCTTCTAAAATCCTGTAACTATTGCAATTTACATATTCATTTCACTTCGGTTACTTCTAACTATCTTTTTGTGACGGAAGTAATTTATGAAGTTTTTATAAGCCTATAAATGTGAAATATATGTGCATAGTATCTCTGTCACTGACTACACAGTCATTTCATTTCTAAAATGTACGCATGTACATACAAAAAACCTCTATACTTTCATATATTTGACTGTTATCGGGAGAAGTGCTCGAAAGAGATAGCACTAAAACCTGTCGTTGGTTCCCTCAATTACTTCTACGGAAATAAAACCATTATTTTTATATGAAGTTTTTGTCGAGTTGTAGAAAAGGATGGAGAAACTATACTAGTATCTCTTGCAAAGCTGTACTAAAAGTTTAACGTAAAGAAAGAGTTATCTTTCTTTAAGTTGAACTTAGCGGAAGAAAACTAATTATGGGTAGCAAGAACGTAATAAATAGACCTGATGTTCATTTGTAAGTTTTGATTAAGTAAATTACTAGATCTCTTACAATATGTTAGACATGCTCACTTAATATGTATATTAATAATTGCATAGTATCTAAAAACGTTTTTCCAGTTAACTACGAAAGTTTGTACATATCCAAATTTATTTCAGAACTTTTAGTATAATAGCAAAGTAATATTGGTTATAAGCATTATAATATTAATACACAAATAAATAAAAATCAACAACAAATTTACATAAAGTTACATTTATTTATAAATTTATTTGAAGTCACATTCATATTAACTAAGAAATCTGCTGTAAATGTCCAAACAATTTGTAAATAAATTGCTGTCAAAACAACATATCTACTCGCATTGCAGTTATAATTAGTAAAACAAGGATAATTGCTAGTATATATTTCTTTCTCAGTCTAATTTATATAGGGTATACAAAAACTGAAAACATATGTAGTCCACATATATAGACTTATAAAGATATCGTAAATTACTTCCGCCACCCAAATGGAGTAGAAAAATGATAAGTGAAAGGACTTTGTAGACTGTATAGTAAATAACATTAGACCGTAATAATAAAAGTTAATATAGATGTCTCTCTCTCTATCTCTCTGTATATAATTCTTCTTTGCTTTATCTAATGCCTTAGATTTAACTCGACAATTTTCATGAAATAACTAAAAAAAATCAATTTTATTATATTATTTTGCTGTGTGTTCTTACTATTATTACATTTGTTATTATTTTTGATTTTGTGTTGTTGTTGCTTTTTGTATACCTTTATTACATTGCTCTCTCTTTGTTGTACTCTTCTTTGCATACATTGTTATGCTATTACTAACCATTAACTTTGCAAACGAAAAGTATAATTTAAAGTAAACGCGACAACAATGAGCAAAGTATATAAAATAAAAAAAAAGCGAAAAAATTATCAAACAAAACAAAAAATAGATATAAACAATGTGTGAAATAAAACAGAGACGAAATTAGAAAAATATTTGGAAATTATGGAAAAAATGGCTTAAGGCAACAATCGAAAAGTTGAAATAAATGAAAACGTACCAAGAAGAAAAAAGCAACCATAAAAGTGTTTAGTCTTCAACAATGAGCACATAAAATTTTCAACTAATAGTAAATCAATAATAATGCTAAGCACAACAATGACAATAGGAAAAAAACAAAATAGATTTGGCTAGGGCCAAATCTCGTATATCCATCACTCATAGACTATGATATTACGATTCGTAACCTGCTTTAGTTTTTTAGTAGTAGATAGAGAACATAAACATAAAAAAATGAAAATTTGTAATTGCATAATTCGCGTAGGCATGACTGATTTGCATAACTTTTGGATAAGTGTTGTAGACCAATAGACTCACTGTGTACAAAATTTCAACTTTCTATATCTCATAGTTTGCAAGTAATTAACAAAAGACCACTAAATTTAATTTTAAAAAATCGAGATGTTATCATTATATGTTGCACTGTGGGCGTGTCCTCTGACCGATTTTGCTAATTTTCAATACCAACCTGCCTACAAGAACATCCAATGTTTCTACGAAATTTGAGCTCGATGTTTCTTTTTGGCAGACAAACGTACCTAAATCGATTCAGAATATGATGCTGATCAAGAATGTATATACTTTGTAGGGTTATCGACGCTTTCTTTTGGGTATTACAAACATAGTGACGAAGCGAATATACCCTCAATCTCTGGGTGGTGGGTATAAAAATACAAATGCTAATAACGACACCATTTAACTGCGGTTTTTTTAATTTATTTGCATTGTTGTGTGTTGTATTTATATCGGCTTTGTTGCCACTTATATGTTAAATGGCAATAATGAGAAAAAAAACTAATACAAATTAAGTATAAAATAAAAATATAAAAATTTGTATTGTTTTAAATCTTCTTGTTTTTTTACTTCTGTTATGTTTTGTCTACAAGACAAAAACAAAGTTGTACAAAAGATAAAACAAAAATTAATCTCTTAAGTGATACAACAATGCAAGTGGTACAAGCAACAAAAAAGAAAAAGAAGAATAAAACATATATATAGAAAATAATAGAACAAAATAGGGAGAATCAAGTGAGTGTAATGAAGGAGGAAAATGTGATAATAAAAATGTGAAAAACAAAAATGAATGCAGGTAAGCAATCGAACGAGCGGTAGAGCCATGTAAACTAACAAACGAGTGAGCGACCAAGCCATTGAATGAACAATTTAAATGAAGATTGAGATTACGAAAATTTGCTGTTGCTACATCTTCATGTTATTATAATTGGTATTATTTCATTAATTTTGTTCATTTGTTTGTGTTTTTATGGTTCGATCGATCTTTGGCTTTTTTAATATAAATAAAAATTATTGAATGAATAAATAAATGAAGTAGAAATAAACAATGAATATGTCGTTTATGATGATAACTGATTAAAAAGCATAAATAAGACAGGTAGACAATCAGTCAACGAGCCTGCCAGCCAACAACTCAGTCCACACAGAAACACAAAGCAAATGGAAACAAATTTGATTGTCTTTTGTTTTTGTATTGCCTTATTGTTTTATATGATTGAATGACTTCCATAAATTAATGTTTGCTACTTTTATTATTGTTATTTTTGTTTTAGGTGTTGTTGTTAACGATCTTGTTGATATGTGTTCCAAAATGAAATGATAACAACGTCATCAATAATATTTAATACACGAACTGGTTTTTGTGTTCTCCTGCTGCTTCTTCTAGTTATTTGTCGCAGCTGTTGTTGTTCATTGTGTAATTAATCATACGTTGAGCTTCTTTTCTTTTAAATAAAATTTTAATTTTTTTTTCTGTGGTCTTACGCATTTTTGTCATTTTTAATAAGTGTTGTGTTTGTGCATGCAGGTTTATAACTCAATATATTTGAGAAAATTCAGTCATAAAAGTAAATTTCTCTGAAATGTAACTTTCAAAACATAGAAAGATATTAAATAAAATTAAAAGTGTCCCAGAAAATAGCACAAAAAAATGCATAAACTGCCAACGAAGCTTTAAATAAAACAAGGCAATATAATAGGAGCAATAGAAGTATAATTTTATTGGGTCAGCTAACATCTTATTTCAAAGATTTGTCTATTTATTTGATTTTTTTACCTTTCAATGAAGTTTCCTTAGTTATAAATTGCTGCCTTAATTTTGCTGTTGGATTACATTATTCATTAGATAACGTAGCTGGACAAATTTTACTTGTAAAATTAAAAATTGAGTTATTGATGGCGAGAAAACGAGAAAGCGGCATTTGGCAGAGTCTAATCTTTGAGATGTTAAACCTTTAAAGCATGATCTAGCCAAATGTGAGCATCTGCCTGTCTCTCTATATCCAGCACAATTGGTAGTAAGTTCATGTATAAATGAACTAATTAATAAGAACATGACCTCTGCAAGGTCGGATCAAAGATTTAATTTTATGCCATAGAACCATCAGTTTTAATGCTACTAGCTATTATACAGATGTTGTTGATGTTATTACTATTATACCCAAATTGCGTCCGTTTGACTACTATATGTCATTCTATTTGTTTAGTTAGACGAATTTATTTCAAGTATTACTTTGATCAATTTATGTAGATTTTTTTCATATTCATTTTGTTTGTAACATTCATCTTCAAATCATCATCAAATTCATGAACGCTTACAATAATGATATATAACTATATTTAGTATGATGCGCTACACAAGGTGATCATGCCGTATTGCGTTCCGATCTATATATGATCGTTACTCAGATTAAAAAAAATCACTTTAGTTAGTGAAACAAACTATCAATTTAAACATAACCATAAACATACAACACAAATAAAGCACAAAAAATAATTTGAGAGTTGTAAAAAATGTGTGGCAAATGTATTAATTAAATTGGATTACTTTGTGATGAAATAAACTTGTTTATTGGTCATCAAGTAAGCAATGTAAATATATAGATGTAAATTTCCTAAGTAATAAATGGTGATAGCGGACTTCATAGAAGAGTTTTTATTGTTCTATTACTCGGCTTAACTAATTTATGGAATACAAAAAGAGAGAGAAAGATCTTTGACCAATACACAATATTTTCTAAACTTATTTAATTTATATAGAAGTCTTCATGCCTTCATTAAAACATCTTTGATAAAAAGAAATTAAATTATCATCTTTATCAACTGCCAACTTATATATAAAGAAATAAAATTTTAAATAATTAATTTAATTCTTAAAATTTCAGTTTTTAATGTAAAGATTCCGCTTCACTTTCAATGGTACTAATAAAGAAAAATTTTAATAAGCTTTCATACTAAAATTGTGCAACATTCCATTTTCCTCCTTAACGAGTTAGAATTTAAAAAAAAATTATTAATTTCGAAAATATGATTCTCAAATAATAAGCATCTAAAAGTAATGCTCATTTATCTAAAGAAAACGAGTACTGTATAATGTAATATAAAAAGCAATTATTGAATAACTAAATATTAATTGATGTCAATATTAAATTCGTCTTTCAGAGACGAATATTAATATCAATATTATCTTAAAAGTTTTCACATACTTTATATTACTTGTGCGGATACTTGTAACATCCAAAAGAGCTTGAAATAAATTCAACTTTTATTATAGCCATGGATTTAAATTAATTCTTTGTTTGAATCGATTTATACCTGTCTGTCCATCCGTAGTTTATCCATGTAAATTTGTTGTAAAACTACAGATGGCAATTCATAAGATATTCACTATAATATGTGTACCAAACATATGTGTGCACCTCAAACATGTGCCCCATTGAAAATCGTTAAAATCATTCTATTTTCTCGAAAACATGTTTTTTATATGGCGAAAAGTTACAATTTTGAATATACTTTAAGGAAAATTGGCATGTATTTTGACATAAAATGTATGTACAAGATTTACTCCAAGTCCACCTTCTTTTTGAACCCCATACATGTAAAGAACTTTTCAAATCATTCAGAAATTGCACGTTGCTTTTTTACTTTCTTAATTTGCAATTCAATTTCTGACGCTCCACTCACACTAAGCACTTGAGAATTAGCTCAGACAAGGTATAACTTATTTATTATTCCTATTTATCCTTATTTGCTATATTGGAGAATACATAACATATATATAATAATGCAATAATAATAATATATAATAGTATCTAAGAGATAATTTTCTTTTCACGTTGAAGAAGTAATTTTTGTTATATATTATATGCAAAAAATATGTAAGAAAATAATTTTAGATTTCATCTGTCATCTTTTAGATTTCATTATCTGCAATAATACCATGTAGGAACTATAAATAATAATAATAAGGTTCGCAACAACAACTAAAACTCATAAAAAAACAAGTAAGAACTTTATAGTCGGTCGAGGCCGACTGTTAAATATCTTACACCACTTTGCATAATGTCAAGTAAAGTCAAATAAGAGAATTATAAGCGAACAAATTTGAAAAAATTGTAATTTCTCCATTATTTAAAAAGTTCGTTATATGAGAGGAGATTCAAAAAATCGGGTTATCTGAACCAAATTTGGTAAAACATATTTTTTTATGTCAAACCACGGGGCAGTGCCAATTTTCTCTTAAACATAGTCAAAATTGAATAAGTTGACTTGATGACTTTTTTCGAAAATCGCATTATGTGGCAAATACTCGTGAAAATAAACCGATCTTGACCATATTTGGTAAACATATTTTTTGTATTAAAGTACAATTTTACACTAATTTACGTAAAACTGTATTTAAAATTCTAATTTTTTTATGAAACGACTTCAAAGAAAGGCGTTATATGATCCGATTCTAACCATTTTCAATGGGTCTCATGTCTAGGCCAAAATACACTCATGTGCCAAATTTCTCTAAAATATCTCTAAAATTGCAATCTGTGGTTTGATAACAAATTTACGTGGGCAGACACAGCCGGACAGACAGGCTTAAATCGAATCAGGAAGTGAATCGAATTGATCGGTATAATAAAAGGTGGGCCTATTTCAATCCCTTTTGGATGTTAAAAACATCTGCACAAATTCATAATATCCTGCACTCTATACCACAAGTAGTATATATAAAAACGCCATCAAAAATTAATGAGACTGAAAGAGAAAGGTGGCAAATTCTAAGAAACTATAATAGAAAACCAAATAAAAAATAAGAGAATTAAGAAAAAGCAGTTTTTTACTTTTATTTTTTGTTTTGATTTTGATTTTTTTCCTTATTTTCAGTTCTCCTCCATTAAGCTATAAGACCAAAAGTATTTACAATTTATTATAAAATTACAATACAAAGAAAAGTATATTAAAGAACGAATCATGAGCTATCACAGTCGCACGTCCAGTGATATTGAAACCATTCCATATGCCGATATTATGCCCGTATTTATAAGACAATTTTGCAAGGATTTCGAATTCAAGGATGTACAACATAATGTTAAAGATCTATTAACATCAAATGAATTCGAATATATTAGTAAAGAAGTAAGTATAATAGTATAAATTAAATTACTCTACATTGTCATCTTCATTTAAAGCGTGAACCAACTTGCATTGAATGAGAATAATACTTCAATAATATCGATAAAAATCTTGCATAAATGTATTTAATTAACTTTAAATAATTGATTCGCCAATTAAATCCAATCCATTAAAGAGAAGATTAAAAGCTAAATGGATCTGATTAAAAACGGTTCGGCACACTCATTATATCTACGTTGTATGATGCACTCATTCATTTGGAAATAATTAAATATTGTAAATTTATTGAACAAGCAAGTTTAAAAAACAGAAACCGATTTTAATAGTTGAAGATTACTCTTTAGTAGAGTTCTTTATTAGTTTACAACTACTTAAGAACTAAACATTGCGATTGACATTGGGTAAATTATATATATTGGTAAATTTAAATTAAAGAGACAAATCTATAAGGCATGAAAAAATAGAAAATGATACGAAACTGCTTGTAATAATTTAAAAAAATGTGAAAAAATTGAATTAAAGTGGCTTTCTCCACCATAACACGATTAGTGTACAGTTGTAAAAATAGTATTAAAAAATTTTTAATCAATAATATTATTTCAAATAAGAATTGCATTTTATTTTCTCATATATTTCTTAGAAAGATAAAGCGCAAATATTCCATTTACTTTGGGTATTACAAAATAAGAATGATGATGATATTAAGGAATTTTTAAAACGCATTTCATACGATTACAAATGGTTGGTAGATGAAATAGAAGAGATATTAATTAATCATAATGCTGTAACTGAACAATATTTAGAAGCGGTTAAACGTATACGTTACGATTATCAGGAATTTACCGATTATAATGTACATCGCACCCAATTGGTATGTATGTGGTATTTAATTAACACAGCTAATAGGCATAACTATTTCCATTAATGTTAGAGAAAGATTTGCACAAAATTGGACTTTCATATATTCAGATGTATGTTTAAAATTCTATATCATATCTGTCTTTATTTGTTGTCCATTTGAAATCTGCTTATGCTTAATGGCAGCGAATTTTTGAGGCACACGGTTCATCTTACATCCGTCTTAAGGTAGGGAAAAAATTAATTACCACAAATCACCCACCTCACATGATGCTTTTTTTAAAGCTTTTATTTTGGTGAAAATTGCAATATTTTTGAATAATTCTGCCAATTTTTAATTTTTAACATTTTACATTAAAAAAGTTGTCATAATTTTGTACTGCTGAAGTATGTGTTCAAAATTTACATCTTAGAATTCCTATAGCCTGCCTCTACTCCTACTCTCTTCCCATCTCTTTTGTAGAAGTATATTTTAGAGTCACCAACTAGAGGTAGGGAGTATACTCATCTTATTATGTTTGTAAAACCTAAAAGGCAGCGTCGAAAGCCATATAAAGTATATATATTCTTGATAAGCATCAAATTCTGAATCGATTTAAACATGCGTGTCCGTCTGTCCGTATATGGACAAAAAAGAGACATCGATTTCAATTGGCAGGAATATTGGAAGTTTATGCACATGGGTGAAATTGAAAATGGACCAAATCGATAGAAGGACACGCCCATAATAAAAGCTAAAAATAGAACATCTGTTTTTTGTAAGATAAAATTTTTTATTATATAAAAATTGTCCTTGCCTATCCGAAATTGTGCAAATTCAAATTATCCGCTTTTACGAAAAATTACCAAAAACTATGCTGGTAATGGGTATCCAAAATTTTGGCCCCGGACAAATATAACTTTCTCACTTGTTTACGTAACAAAAAATTCTAATTTATTGGATTTTGTTAATATTTCGATTTTATTAATTTCTATTTGCAGTATTTAGCCTTAAGAAAAGCGTTACTTTCTTTGAATCCACGTACCGGTTGCTCAAATGTGGTTTTATTAGGTGAATTGGGCAGTGGTAAAAAATGGCTGGCATTAGATGTTTTTTCTGAATTTACTGTATTACAAGCGATGAATTTCAAAGTATTTTGGATTGATACAAAAGATTGCCAAAATCCTGAAGCCGATTTTTGTGCATTGAATAAATTAATGCTAAAATTCAATCCGGATCACCAAATTGTTAAAGATACCCCAAAAACAACAATACCCATTACATATAATATAATGCAGTTGCAAAAACAAATACGGGAGCTATTAAAAACAAAAAAATTCTTGAATTGTTTATTGGTGTTAGCCAATGTACAAAATATGAAAACACTGGACACATTCAATTTGAATTGTAAACGTTTGATAATAACTCGTTATAAAATGATCAGTGATAAATTATCCGCGAAAATGAATAAACATTTATGTTTGGATAAAGGTTTAACATTTCATGAATTTCGTTTGCTATTGGATAAATTTATTATAAAATATAATTGGCAAGAATATTTAACAACATATGCCACAGATATTTTTTATCTCAGTAACGGCGATCCATACCTATTGAGTATTATAGCAAGACATTTGCGCGAGAAGAAATCTAATTGGTCACAATGGAAGAAATATCTAGCAAACTTACAGTAAGTTTATTTCGAATCACTTCACGTTCAGAGCCACCGAACACTTTGGGTTGGCACCACTTTCTAAATAATTGCCAGCCTAACTGTACTTTTGTCCATTCCACTGACCTCTTAATGATATTTATTTAAGCATTTTCATTTCACTTAACAAATTGAACTGAATCAACTCATATTTTCAATCATTAAATCCGTATCCACCTTCCGTTAATTTTCTCATAGAAATTTGCTCAGTTTTATAATCAGAATGGACTATTTTTTATATTTCTACCATATTGCTCCATTATTTGAAATCAACGCAAAAATACGTGCCCCGCAATAAGGCAATCTGTGGTAAAATTTTTTTGAAAGATTTCAAAGACTTTTCAATATACTCCGCTGAAAATTAAGTGAAAAACTACCACAAATAGAAAAAGATGGACTAAAAAAAGTAATTCATATCAATATCAAATCTTTCCTTATATTTTCCCACTTTCCTCATTAAAGAATTTTTTAAATTTTCCGAAATTTTTATCCTTTGTATACATTGTCGATGTAGTCAAGTGTCAGCGCGATCAGTTGGACTGATTTTTTTTCTATAATAGTGTTATATATTTTTAGAATTCCAGATAAAAAGTTGAAAAACGATATTGAATTGTCCTTGAAAGTGCTAACACAAAATCTATTGGAACGTTATGCCATGTTTGCCATATTCCCTCATTGCATTGGCATACCAGTTAAGGTAATAAGTTTTATCCAGTTCTCACTTACGCACAATGAATAACATCCATTCTTTTAAAAAATTGCAGTTAATGGGTGCTCTATGGCGATGTTCATTACCCGAAGCGGAGGATATCGTTGATATTTTTCATAAATACTCATTTGTAAAACGTGAATTATTAGATGATAATGATACAACAATATGCTTTTTAAAATTTGTCTATAGTTCATATATAAAAAGTTGTAATCCTATGCAGGCTTTAATAAAACCATTTAAGCTGCATCGTCAAATTATAGAATATTACAAGTAAGTATCCATAATAATTTTTTATCAACACATTTATCGTACACTTATTCTTGCTTTTCTATATTATTATAGTGTGCATCAATGTTTAAGTGGTCGCACGGAAGTAGATCTATTTAATGTAACACCATTACACGATAATTACTTTTTTAAATATCTTGGTTATCATTTACATGGAGCGCAATATTATGATCTCTTTCCAACAATATTCATGGATTTCGGTTTTTTAGGGCAAAAATTGCGGGCCAATGGCTTGTTGGCAACAATTACGGATTTAAAAGATTATAAATATGAAATAACGCAAAATGATGCATACCATGGTAAAATTCTCTTAAAAGATATCATAGATTTTCTAGCGAAAGTTGAAGAGAAAATTTATCATTCACCCGATACGTGTTTGCTGCAATACGCATTAATGTCGGAAAAGGAAACAGTCCAGAAATTGGCATTTAAGCAGATACAACAATTTCCACGACGTGCATGGTTTACTGAGAAGTAAGTCAATAACTGAGATAGAAAGAGATGCATTAAGAAGATCCTAATCTTAATCTCAAATATCTTCTTTTATATTCCACATAAAGAAGCGAAGTTTTTTCGCTTATTAATTTTGCCGAAACAAGATATGCATGTAGCATTAATTAAGTATATATATCTGAATTAATCTAGCCATTTATAGCAGTTTCTTGTTCTGTCTGTCTGTCCATTGTTAAATAAAATTTTTATTTTATGCACCACTTCTGGTACAGGGTATTATGAGTTTGTGGAGGTGTTTGGGTGCTTTATTATACCAATCGACTCAGAATCACATCTTGATTCGATTTAAACATATCTGTTTGATGCCTGTCCATAATTTTGTAATCAAAATACAGGATTTGAAATATTTTCGTTAAATTTCACATATAGGTGTGTTTTGGCCCGTAGAAGAACACTATTGGAAATGGTTAAAATCGAAACATTATTTCGACCATTCCCCATATAACGCCTTTCTTAAAAAAGTCATTATGTGGAGAAAAACTACAGTTTTAAATATATTACATATATTTTAACGTAAATTGACGCTGAATTTAAATTTAATATAGAAAATATGTGTACCATATTTGAACCAGATTGCTTTAGTTTTACGACCACTTCCCATATAACGCCTTTTTTGAAACATTTCATTATGTGGACAAAAGCCTCAGTTTTAAATATATATTATAACGAAAATTGTCACTGCCATCTGTTTTGACATAACAAATATGTGTGCCAAATTTAGTTCAAATAGGTTCATTTATTGAACCTCCTCTCATATAATGAACCCTTTTTATATAATTGGGAAATTACAATTTTTCCATTATTATTGGCTCGTAATTTTCTTATTTGACTTTAATTACATTAAACAAAATGGTTTAGTCCTTTCTTTTTTGAAAATGTTAAGCATGCGAAAGTTTATTAAAAATGCATTAGACCGGTTAAAGTGTATGTCTGATAGTTTCAAGATAAAAACAAAAAGCGAAATTACTTTTCAATGATGAAAATTAGAGAATATTATTCCAATCAAACGTAAAATAGGATCTGATTAAGCCTTTGCTTTTCTATTATTATTGTAGTGGCAGTTTCCATCAGCGACGTTTTATTGTCAATTTAAATCAAACGTCGAAAATTGTCCGCATTTTAGCTGAGGATTTATGTATCATCGTACTAGAATCGAATGACACATATCTCGTTGATATATCATTAGAATGTGGATATAGCGGACCTGTATTATTAATTAAGGCCAGTGCTGCTAATATTATAGATATTTGTTTATTTAATGGCGACAACTATCTTGTCACGCTAGACGACTATGGCCAATTACGTTTATGGTGTATAGCGAATGAACGAAAACGTTCCTTAACACAACGACGTGATAGTTCGAAGAAATTTAATCCACATATGAACGGTTATGGATGTCCTATGTATATGTGTCCAAGTCATATTGAAGCGAACTCATGTAAACAGCATATTGATGAGATGATGATGTTTAAAAATGATCGGATTGTTGCATTTCACATTGAAGCAATCACCACCGAAGAATTATATTTACATGTGGCTTTAAAGAATGGCGATATATGGGTACTTTTATGGCATAGTGATGAACAAGAATTTCAATATTATCAAGTACCCATTTTACATACAAAATTCATTAACATACGTTTTATGTGTAAGATATTTAAAAAATATTATATGCTTATCAATAATGCAACTAGTTTAAGTTTTTGGAATTTACAAGATGGTTCGAATGTGCCCACATCATTCGATTGGCCGCATTTTTTAAGCAGTTTAATAACCTATGAAGTTTTTCATGAGAATGAATATCATGAAATATTATCATCAACGGCGTCATCAATGCCAAGATCAATGTTAACATCACCAACAAAAACATCATCCACATTCGCATCATCATCATCGGCACCGTTTTCCAGCTATACTCACATAATATTTATATTCACAGATAAAATATTTCGTTTGTTCTTTCAAAAGCAACGTGTTACCTTTCTAAAAGGTGAATTGCAATTAATTCTTGATCGGCCTGGTTATGATATAACCTGTGCGAAATTGTCACCGGATTTTCGTTATTTGGTACTGGGCACTAAAAGCGGCTTGGTAGTCTATAATGTGTTAACATTTAAAGAATTATTACGCAGCATCATTAGTGAACATATACGCTGTGTAGATGTATATGATTTAGATGATCATGAATATAAATGTATGATTGTATGCGGTGTCAAGAACAAAGGTATTTTGTATTTATTATGTCTAAGACAAACGGATGATAATGGTTTAGGATGGCAACATAATTCGTTTAAAGGCACTACCACAAGCAATAGTTCCGTTGGTGATGATAACAATATCACTTTGGAAGAAAAAACTAATATCCGTTTATTGGGCCAAAAACTCTTCGATATTGCCTATAATGATGATAATGAAAATGATGATAAGATTAAAATTAATAATAAGGATTTAGTCCATCATAATAGTTATGCTGATGATGGTGGTAGTAGTAGTCTAATAGCAGTCGATTCAAAAAATCGTATTCATCATATTTACACATCTAATATAACGAATTGGTCGATTATTAAGCCATCGGGTATAACAGAAAACATAACTGCTATTGTCGCTACAAAGCAATGGACATTCGCTGGCTACGAAAATGGCGTCATTTGTAATGTTTACGATGAAACAATTTTACAACCAAGATGGGTTACAACTAGCATAACATTTTTAAAGTTATTAAATGAAAAAATTTTAATAGCGTCATCAGCATCAAGTGAATTGACTTTAATTAAAGATTTGATTGGTAATCGTCTAAAGAAATGTAAAATTAATACACAATATTGTTATACAGTATTCAGTGATTTTTTAATATTAATCAATAATTTCGGTGCTATTGTGGTCTTTAAAGTTTCATCCGAGTTTGAATACATAAAGCATGTGGAGCCAGATGTGCCATTTTGTTTAAGTGATTGTGATTACAAAAATAATACGCTTTTCTTGGCCTCATGTACAGATTATTGTATAAAGATCATCACATTTGCAAAAGCAGGAAAAGATAAAAAGGAACGTAGTAATAAAGGTAATGGCAACAATGAGGTTCTACAAATACTAAAGCGGTCACAATTTAAACGGAACCGATTCGAAGCTAAAGTAAGTGCTATAGCTGCGTGTAAAGATGCCACTTTATTGGCAATTGGTCTAGCTATAGATAATGATATAAATTTCAATCTACATTTGAATAATGCACTTGCACATCAACCGTATCATTTTAAACAAGATCCTCAACAAAATCAACGTAATGGTGATATTGAAATTTTTAAAATCAATAATAATTACGAATTTGAATTTATATACTGCTTGAAATCTCATCAAATGGCTGTAAGAAATTTAAAATTCTCTTCAAGTAAAATCGTTTTAATTAGTATTGCCGAACAGTTATGCGTATGGAATATCGCGTATGTCTTGAATAATCCATTAAACCGTGATACAATTAAAAGGCGTAGTTCACGTTTTTCTTCCCAACGGAGTGCGGATATGGAAGGAGTTGACGCTAATATATGTCCTAAAACAAATTTTCTACCATTGCAAATATTTCAAAATAATAATCATAAATGTTTAAGCGTTGATAACAGTAATGATAATGATTCAGTGAAATCGTTATCCGTTCAAGTTAAATCGAATCAAAACTCAAATTTACCTGTAAATCTAAGTCCACAATATAAGAACAATAATAATAACAATAAAAATAGTAATAGTAATACGCCATATTGTTCAGATGGTTCACATAGTCCAGATACATTATTTGTTGTAGACACTTGTGGTGGAGAAGGTCCTACAACTGCAACCGTAGCCAATGCAATCAATAATACAATGGGCATATGGAAAAATTTTCTAGGACCATATAATAAACCAGAATTATTGGCGTGTATTAAATTTGACGGTAATCGTGCTGAAAAGATTTTCACACAAAGGTATTTCACACAATTTAATACAATTGATAATGAAGGTGTTTATTATAATTTGTCCTTGTTAACTGATGCTGCCATCCGTAGTCACGTGCATAAAGGTAGTCATCATCATCATAACATAAATTTTGGTGGCCATGATATGTTAAATACATTGAAACGTATTTCAATTTGCTCTAGTAATTCTGGTTGCGATGTTGTCGATGTCATTATTGATAATGATAACGATAGTGATATAAATAATAGTTTTAATGGTAATGATGATAGTGATAATACTTGACGACGATCTTTGACAAGTGTTTGCGTTGTATCTTTATATATATAAAAAACAACAGCATTAACATTTTATATTAATCACTAAAATTTCTTCATATTCTTCTACGGATACCCAATGGTTTGTTGGGTTATATAATGATTACCATTTTAAAAGAATTGTGATATATTTGAAGTGTATAGGTGAAAAACAGTTATAGCCGGTAATAGTTATGCAACGCATAACTTTAAAAGGACAAAAAGGTAAGAAACCAAAAAAATTGAAAAAATTTTCTTAACATTGCTAACATTGATATAGGGTGCATGGAATCCAAGAAATAAACGAAGAATATTAAAAAGTTCCAAGAGTCTTTTATAATAATTTTTATAACAAAATTTTGACCATATTTAGAGGTGATTCGAGAAAATTGCCTCTCCGTTCCGAAGTTCACCCACATTGACTACAATTTTTTATTTTATTCCATGAATAACTGCAAAACTGGTTCTTTTGATGATTTTTTTAAAATAAGACTTTATATAAAGATATGCCATTTCATATCATTTCCAATAACATTCGTTCTAAGGCTAAAAGTGCCTCTAAGAAGAAAAATTAATTAAAAAATGACTGCTAGAAAATGTAATCAAACATTATAAAAATTAAGGCTAAGTTGCTAAAATGAAAAGGGAAATTTTCCATTATGATTCAAGTTTATAGAAAAACTTGTTCTTGTATTCAAAGTAGAATTTGTAAAAAGACGAAAGTATAACTTCGATTACTTCTACTTATAAAATTTAAGCAATTTTATGGAGAAAGTAAACCGGAGTTACGAAGAAATATATTACGATTTAAAAGAAAGATCTCTTTCATAGAAAAACTTATTATGGCCACTGTATCAAGTTTCATAGAGTTTTATCTAAAAGATGAAACAAAGTATTATATTGATTTATACATTTAAAGTGATAATAGATTATTAAAAAAAACACCAGCATACAAAAAATCGTAGTACACTTGAACAAGTTTTTATTAAGCTGTATGCATTACAAAGTTATTTAATAAGTTTGTGAAACTTAAACTAAAATATTTAAGTAAATTAAAATTTAAAAAAAATTAAGTCAAATAAGAGATATACACGCCAATAATATTAAAAAATTCCAATTTCCCAATTATCCAAGAATTTCATTATATGAGAGTAGGTTAAAAAAATAGACCTATCTGGACTGAATTTTGTGCACATATATTTTATGTGAAAACTCCAGGCAGTATCAAGTTTCGCTAAAATATATTCGAAGTTGAAGCTTTTGTTCATATAAAAACTTTTTTCGAAAAAGGCGTTTTATGGGAAGTGGTCGTAAAAATGGACCTATTTTGATTAAAGTTCGTGGTGTATGTTAAAATACGACTTAGCGTCAATTTACGGTAAAATATATTTAAAATTTTAATTTTTTTCCATATAACGACTTTTTTCAAAGAAAAGCGTTATATGGAGCGTGGTCGTAAAAGTGGTATTAAATAAACTTTATTTTACATACTTTATACTTATATGTATCTGTTTATATAAAAAATATAAATGCACAACGTATTTGCAAAAATATACACTTTAATGGGTAAAGTGAAAGAAGTAAAATTTCACTCCAAAAAAATAACAAATACCAATTATTTATGCATAGTAGTATATTTGTAAATTGTTTAGTGATTTAAAATATTTCAATGTAAATATTTTAACCCGATCTATGATTAAATGTGAAAGTGTAAAAATTAAGTATAAAAAATGCTCTTAATTGTAATTTAAAAAAATTGTCGTTATACTTTAAATCTCACTTCCTTTTAGTTTTTTTTAGAGAATTATATTATTTTTGTGTTTTATACGAATATTTAATTTAATATATGTGTATGCAAATAAATAAACTTTTATCAAACGTTAATATTAATCGACCCGTATCTATATATGTATATATATATTTATATGTATTATTTTACCCTTAAAAAATTACATATCACCTAACCTATTCCAAATCACAGCGGACATTTTCTTCATAAATTGAAAATGGGACAGTGGCGACTCATCGATTTTATATCTATTTGCGTGAAATTTTACCAAAACATAATGACTTGTTTTTGGAAATTGGTAAAGTTGGCTAAGCCTAAACATTTTCAATAAAATCCGTCTTTGTATCATCCAAATTAGGGTCTACAGCTTCATAAGAAATATAAACAGTGAGTCATTAGACGGATAAGTGTAGAAGGCAGAGTAAAAATATACTCAAATAATCTTACAGATAAATAAAAAATGGTCCCATCATAACTCTTAAACGTATACTGTGAGTACTGTAGGGTGTGTACTTAATGGTACGGCGAAAGAGATGGATAAAAAACATGCACTCTCTCTATAAATATTTTAGTTTTAATAACTAATTGGAAGTTCCATTCCACTGGCATCGGATAAATTGTTCAATAAATGTTTTAAAAAGAAACATCAGAGATTCTTTTCAAATTATTTCCAATTTCCTATAATGTGTAAACTATTCAATAATGATAAATTTATATTACCTACGGAGCCTTTGTTGAATACATTTCGAACTTTAACAGCATTCTGATTTCTAAGTATAGCGCTACGTAAACTGTATTCTATTTGTACAAAAAATTACAAAAATAATGTTTCTAAAAAAGTAGTATTTCGCACAAATCGAAATCTTTTTTACACAACAAGATGTCCAAAAAATGGACTCAGTTTAATGCAACAAATTTATAGAACATCATCATAATCTTTTTAACTATTTATTGCAATGCTTATTGTAAAAGTTGGTTCGTTTGTATAGTCAAGAAAGGTTGAGGGTGCACTTCTTTTACTAAAACGTCCGTGAAGAAGCATTCACAGAACCGATAAAGTATTATTCATATATTTTTTCATTAAAATTAACTTCTATATATATTTAGCTCTGTGTGTCCGTTTGTCCATCTACTTGCTTCTTCTAAACGTTCTCCTGGTGGCAAGAATCAAGTTATTGACTTCAAATTTAAAATAGCTAAAGTAGAAAAAAATCCAAAAAAACTTCTGTTATACTCACTTCAACGTAAACACCAACGATTATTACATTGCGAATTATTTCGTTTGGCCTCTTTAGAGGTTGCGAAATGTTTAGCAGTTACTTTCAGCCTTATAACTCCTCTACCCATGAAAATGCTGTTATTTGTTATATTATTCCTCATCAGTCTCTCCTCACACTTTTTCTTATTCATCTTCTGATTATGTTGGATGTTATTACGCCGCTTATACAATGTTCTGGATTTTGTAGAAAATACAGAGAAATTTTCATGATCATCAACGTTGTTATTATCCTTAGCTTCTGGAGCATCGCTATCTTGTTCATCTTTAGAATCTTTACAGTTATCATCATCATCGTCTCTGTTGTTATCGAATTCATTAAGAAATTTATGCAAAACTGAACGTACAATTTTAAAACGTTTTATAATACATTTCTTATCTAATATAGATGAAACATTATTTTCTGTTTTTACCATCACCACCATTCTATTTCCCTTGACCCTTACAGCTTTAATAACTGTATGGCATTCATGTAAAATATGATTGATTATGATTTTGCGGCTGTTGATGCTGCTGTTGCTCGCTAAGTATTTTGCCCATTTGTGTTAACATTTCCAATGAGGCATAATTATATTCCTTATCGATTTGCTGTAAAACATTATTAACATTTCTATAATAACATTCAATGAATTGTTGAGAATTGACAGTGTGATATACGCAGATCTTTAATATTCTTACTTCCTCATTATAAGGTTGTATTACTAATTTCACGTAGAAATTTTGGTGATTCTCCTTAGATAACATCGCTGGTATTAGGATCACTGTATAGAGATTCAAACGATTTCGTAGAATCGTTTTCACTGTGAAATTAAAGCAATACAAAAAATTATAATACCAGCATTATTTTATTGACTGCCAATTTCATATACTATCCACATCCAACTCAACTTTCAATTTAGTACCATTTAGTACTTTTACTAATGCCCTTTGGGATTTATCAAATTTATAAGATACTTTTATACAGTCTTCTAGCAAAGTAAGGTTATTTTATTGGAATTGATCTTCAAAATTATTTCTCATCATAGCGCTCAATTTTCAATAGCGTAAACATACATAGGCTGGCGACGAGCAGCCTTTTTAAAACGACAAGACAGATAGACAAATAAATTCAAGTTTAAAATCGGTCAACAATTTTAAAACGAATGGTAAAATAATAAAAAAGTCTAAATCTTTTCAAAGAATTCTACTGTTACTATATATGTTGATGTAGGATTTACGGATATGAAAAAGGTACACACATATGTTTATATTGCTGGCATTGCATACTTGTTCGATTTTTTGTAAGTGCTATAGCAAATAAATCAATTTGATGCATGCGATCTAAATTAACATCAACATCAGCTATAAAATCACCTAAAATGGCCCCAACAGAAATCGAATCAGCATTAGAATAAGCTACATTAGCTACATGATGACCCTCATTCACAGAACGTATTATTATTTGTAAGTTTTCCATTAAATGTATATCGAAATCAATAAAGCTAACGTAAATGGCACGCAGTAAGCATTCATTGACATAACTGTACAAATTATATAAAGCATTTTCCAAGTATGTGGCTTTCAATTTAAATTCACTTTCATTTAGGGGCCAAATGCTACTAACATCCAATTCACATAAGCCTTGCCAATTGATACAATCACTTATAACCTTTTGACTTAATACACTTAATGCATTACGGTCTTGTTGCAAGGCAAGATTACCAAATTCCAGAACGGGGGCAATTTTGTACATTTTGAGTTTCAATAAATCAATATTTAATAAATCAATATTCAATAAATCGTTTTGTATATTTGTACTTATGTGAATCGGGAAATTTAATGCAGCGGCATTGCAGTTCACAATCGAATTCAAATTATTAGCCATATTAGAATTAAAATTTGAATTTAAATTAGCATCAACAACAACGTAGACGTTCGATAAAGTATTCTTGGGCAAGCTGGAACGGAACATAAAAATAGAAATAAAATTAAAACAAATAACAACATTAAATGTATTTCCATTAAAAATATGCATATTAGCTTCTTCAAAAAGGGCTCCAAAAAAAATCTAAACACGGTCGCCTTCTAGTTAAAACACACATATGTATCAAATTTCATTATAATATCTCAAAAACTGCCACCTGTAGCTTAGTAACAAATATACGGATACCAGACAGGCAGCCGGACACGGACAAGTAGGGTCTATCTCAAGCCACTTATTTTAATGCAAATCTGCACAAAAAAATCTAAAAGGTGTTTACATCAACATTTACTCCGCTTCGAATATAATTCGCAAACGAGCTTCTTTCTTTCGATAAAATTAGCTGTTATTCAATAAGTTTTTTAATAAAATTAAATTACCTTTATAATACAATGATTTTCCATTTCTAATTTAATGCAATATTCTAAATAACGGGTGCAGATCGTGACCTGCGTTAAGCTTAATATTACACAATTTTTTTGCTTCAAATACCATTAATTATTATGATAATTCTCCTGACGCTGCTGATAATACAATAAAAATTGCCTCAATTCCTCGGAGAATTCATGACAAAATAAATGTAAGAAAAAAAATGTATTAAAGTTAGGAACAAGTTACAATGTTACAGACAATTAAGGCCTATCAAATGTGATCCCCATGGATATTACTTTGCTCAAAATCCAATAAACGTATATTTTTTACCGTACTTAAAAAAATAAAAACAAGTAAGAACTATATGGTCGGTCAGGACAGACTTCTACATGCCGTACACCCCTTTGCTTAGTGTGATTTAAGTCAAATAACAGAATTACAAGCCAATAATACTAAAAAAGTTGTAATATCCCATATATTTAAAAAGGTCGTTATATGAGGGGAGAATAAAAAATGGACCAAATTTGTTATACATGTTTTTTATGTCAAAGCAAAAGGTGGTGACAATTTTCGCTAAAATATATTTAAAATTGTAATTTTTCTCTATTGGCGAAAAGGCATTTTAGCCATTTTTAATAGGATTCATTCATGGGCCCAAACACACCTATCACTAATATATCTTAAAAATTACGACCTGTACTTCGATAACAAAATTACATGGAAAAACATCAGACCGACTTAAATCAAATCAGGAAGTGATTCTGTATCGATCGGTATAATAAAAGTTGGGTTTATCTTAACTCTTTTTGGGTGTTATACATATCGGCAAAAATTTATAATAACCTGTACCGCCAGTGGTGTAGATTATAATAAGCTCTTTTTAGAAGCAGTAGTGTGATCCTAAACAATCTAACCGTGCATTGCGCCAAAACATATCTGCCTACCAGCTTTCAGCAAAGTTACGAAATACGATATACCAACCTACCTTAATGGCAAGTTTACAAGGTCAAATATCAAACGGGCCAATAGGTTGAAACTGAATCAGAAAATAATCCAAAAATATTTGTTACATACATTAAAAAGATGAGCATACTAAAATAAAGGAAACACGTTCAGATCGACTCGCTAAAATTCATTGTCCTTACATTCAAAGTTTGTGTATTAAGTTCTTGTAAATTATGCAACATAAAAATGTTGCATTTATTTAATAGAATTTTTAACTCCTTAGATAAATTTTTCATTTTCATTTTTATTATTCTTTAAAATTCGGTTTTTTCTGCCTTTTTTATTTTATTGCAACACAAATTTTATTACAGTACATTTTAAAGAAAATGTTTTTGCACAAATAAATATATGAATGCAAAATAAGAAATTACGAGAAATTATTTCTTATAATGCTATGTGTTAACCAATTCGTGGCTGCTAATATTTGCGACCATTTTCAAAATTAGCGCTTCAATCACAAGCTGCACAATCATTCCACATCAGTTATTTTCCACTCCCTTTTTGTGACGGAAGTAATTTACAATGTACTTAAGTTTATTATGTGAACTACGTGTGCTTTTAGTTCTTGTATTGTTTTTATAGGCCAGACTATGTAAGAAATATATGCTAACAATTTTCCTTGGTTTATGAAAATTACAAATAAATAAAATATAAAACTTCTTGAACTTTGTTAGTTGAGTATTTTATTAATTAAAGGCAGTATTTGTATGGATATATTATATGCATACGTTGAAATATGCATTAAATTACATATAAATACGAAGCAATAAATATTGCCTTAATTATTAAAGTATTGAATTAAGAAAGCTCTAGAAGTTTTATATTTTATTTATTTGTAATGTTTTTGCTTATGAGTAATAATTTGTTTACCAATATAGCGTTTAAAGTACATCACAAAAGCTTATAATTGTTTACATTTTTTGTCCCTTTCTCTTTTGCAGAATTACTCCTTAAAGATAAGTTGGTAAAGCTAGTCGATAACTTCACTAACTTACAATTTATTTTAATTTTCCTATGATTATTCAATTGATTTTAAAATAAAATGGTTCATTTGGAACAAATTATAAAAAACAATGAGAAATGCACTGGTTTAATTAACTCTCTGCAATCTCAGTTGATACTGGTGCAAAGAGAAATATGTGAGCTGTGTAAAATTCAATTGAGAAATGAAAATGTGCAATTACAAGAGCAAGTACATTCAGCGAAAGCAAAATTAATTCAGTGCGAATTGAAAAATGGTAAGAAATTGTTTGATATACCCAACCAAAATAGTAGCAGCACCACTAACGGAAAAGGCACTGGGAACAATACTGAATGCATTAATTTGACAAATATTGAAATTATTAGTGCTATGGATAAATGTATGGAGCAGAAACATGTAATCATCACAGATGAAGAGTCTGAGAAAGAAAATCATAAAGGGCGTAATAGTAAAAGTAATAAAATGCAAGCGGCGAAAATTAGTAAATCTGTGAAAACGGATAAAATGGTAAATTTAAATAACAATAAGGATGAATTACAACTACATAATGATATAAGACGATTAGACTTACGAGTTGGTAAAATATTGGAAGCGAAGCACCATCCCGATGCTGATTCATTGTATTTGAAAAAGATAGATTGTGGTAATGGTGAAATACGAACTGTCATATCAGGTCTAGTAAAATTTATACCAATCACTGAAATTCAAAATCGTTTAGTTGTAATTCTATACAATTTAAAGCCGACCAAAATGCGTGGTATAATATCAGAAGCCATGGTCATGTGTGCATCGACACCGGAAAAAGTTGAAATATTATCACCGCCAGCCTCAGCTCAGCCTGGTGATTTAATATATTGTGAAGGTTACCCACGTCAACCGGATGCCATATTAAATCCAAAGAAGAAAATTTTTGAAGCGTGCGCCACAGATCTAAAAACTAATGATACTCTGCTAGTTTGTTATAAATCGTCTACTCTTCACATACCCGACAAAGGGCCAATTACTGCACAAACCTTAAAAAATGCTCTAGTAAAGTAGTTCACGTTTTTTTTATACTCACCATCCAGAGATTAGGTGTACATTTATTTTGTCATTAAAGAAAGCATATACTACAAAGCAAATATATTACAAAGCATATACATTCTGATCAGCATCTAAATTGATTTGGACAAGTCTGTTTGTCTGTCTCCTGGTCGTTAAAAGAGATATAGAGCTCAAATTTGCCAGAATCAATTGAAGTTCATCCACAATGCAGCGTAAATTGGTAATACCCCAGTTTTAAAGCAAAATTTGGTCGTTTTGTGTTCATTATTTGCAAACTGGAAAAGATAGAAAGCTGAGACTTTGTACAAGTAGAAAGGCTATTGGTCTACAATAGCTTGCCACGCTCACTCAAAATTATACAATACCAAATGTTCCATTTTTAGTGTTTATGCTTTCCATCTACTACCGGAGAACTGAATCGCAATATCATGGTATGTAGGTGGTGGGTATCCAATATTTGGCCAAAGCCAAATATAATCTTTTTGTTTTGTTTCAGTTTTTTATTGGTTTTATTCAATTTTTCTGTGGAACATGTAATAATAATTGAAGTAAATATATATATATATATACAACAGGTTGTATTCAATCATTGGATTATTGTTTGTTGTTTTGTTTTATTGGTATACATAATGAATTTTTAAAACGAAACATTAGATTTCATTGGTCAAACATAACGAAAAAAAATAACTCCTAAAAACGAAAATATCAGGACGACAACTTTCAAATGGGCTGATGTAGCGGATCAACGTATATCACGCCGATATGATGGCGGTTGCCTTGGCTGGACAACGACAATCGTTTTGGTAACAAAATCATAAGCGGTACGATTATTTTTGAAAAAGAACATGATAAAGCACATTGGAAATAGCATACTGATAATCATAGTCTTGGCAAATGAACGTAATAGAGCACGTATAAATGATGGCGTCTCGGCTGGATAAAGTATGGCACGCAATTCGATGCGGGCTTGCTGTAAACCTAAATGTATCGGATGCTGTGGAAATTGCAATAACGGCGGTGGTTGTAGTACATGTAAGGCTTCAATGTATTTTATAGTTAAACCCATGACAGCTTTGCCCGGTGTTGAACCATTAAACCATGCTGTACAAGCAGCCTCATAGAGGCAAACCAATAATTTTATAACGATTTCAACAAATAGAAGATTTGTAGAGAAATTTATCATATCAACAATTGATATAAGACTATAATATTCTTCACGTTGCAGCATACGTCCAAACAAATCTTTATCCATATCGAACGTGAAACCGAATTCCAAGTCGAATATAGTTACGGCAATAAATATAAATACCATTTTAATGCTTAATAATATTAATGCATCAATTAATTCAGCAATGGCCCGTTTCCAAAATGGTGCTATTATATATTCATAACCACCAGTTATATTAATTAACTCACTTTGAGATTGTTCACTTAAAATACGGAATGTGCCACCGTTCACAGTAGCACCGCCTGTACTATTCAAAAAAGCCGCAACCGCAGCAGTTGCTGCCGCTGTCGCACCTACACCAATTTCCTGATTATCATTGTTGATCATACCATTTGCACCTAAACCACTGCCGCTACCACTGGTATCATCAAAATCATTATTTAAGGACATTTGTTGATTATTTATTCTTGTTGCTGCTGACGGTTGTGCCGATTGCGTTGCATGAGCTGAATGTATTGATTGTACTGGAGGTACTATACCCCATAAAGTGGCTATCAGTGCAGCAACTGCATTTGGTTGTCGTTCAAGTTGTTTTTGTTGTTGAAATATTTGCGGATATGTGTTCATAAGGTACCATGGGAATAAGGCCATAGCATTTTGTGCTACATTAGCATGCTTCACCCATTCATTTAAACTTAGAAAGTATGCCTCCTTTGTGGACAACTCCCCTTGCAACTTTCTATCATCTATTCGACTATCGACGCTCACACTGTTACTGTTATTACTAGTATTGTCCTCATGATTAATATTACTACCATCTTCATCCGTCTTAGTTAATGATGTTGATGTTGATGATGACGATGATGATAATGATGAAAATGATATTTTTTCATTCGCTAAAAGTTGCTCCTTATCTTCTTCTTTAAACATTATCTTAAAAAAAGATTTCCAGATAATTTTCCACGTTTTTGTTGCGCAAAAAAAATTCAATAAAAAAAAGTTTGCTTTTGCTCCTCACAACTTCTGTATTATAAAGTGTTTTTTTTATTGTTTAGCAGTAAAAAATTATAACGAACATTTGAGTGAAAGTACTTACTAAAATATTTCGTCAAAAAATAACGATTACTGTGTTATCAGAATTTCTAATAGTAAATCGGCGAAAAGACTTTTTATAAATTAATTGATATAGTTGAAAAATTACAGATAATTACGGCAGATATTATCAAAGAAGAAAATGAAAAAAATAGTGCTTTTTGGATTATGTTATATATTTAGAACATATTCCACACTAACAGTCACAGCGTACACAGTCGTTTCACTTCTAAAATATACGCATACTACTATACAGAAAACCTCTATACCTTCATATATTTGGCTGTTATCGGTAAAAACTTTCCACAGAGATTGCATTAAAAACTATAGTTAGCTTCATCGAGAACTTCGAAGGATATAAAACCGTTATTTATATGAAGTTTTTGTCGAGTTATAGAAAGAGACGGAGTTGATATACTTGCAGCTGTACTAAAAGCTTAACTTAGAGAAAGAGATGCAAAGCATTTCTTTCTTTAAGTTGAACTTATAGGAAGCAAAATATTTTGGGTAGCAAGCATGTAATAAATCAACCTTAGGAAAGTTCATTTATTAAGTTGCGTTCAGATAAACGCCTAGATTTCTTAAAATTTTATTTTATTTTTCTTCTTCTATTTTTAGTAAGATTTTTAGTTAAGGAGAAGCTGTATCTTTGTTGTGGTAATGTCCATGTTAAAGAAATGTTATAATTGTTTCCAAGAATTAGGATTAAATATACTTTTAAATTTTTCAACAAGGACATAAAGATAATACTTGATAATATAATAATGCTTAATATCTGTAGTTATCTTTGGGTTCTATAAGTTAGTGAATGACAAATATTTTAATTAGATACGTAAGACTGCTTATATTGCTCTTTAAGGTATAAATAAATGTTTACGAAATGTTACCACATGTACTCTTTTTTTACAGGTTTTTTCCGAACATATTTTCAGTTAATTACAAAAAGTTAGTGCATCTCCAAATATATTTTAGAGCTATTACTATAATAATAGTAAAATAATATTGGTTATAAGCATTATAATATTAATACACAAATAAATAAAAATCAACAACAAATTTACATAAAGTTACATTTATTTATAAATTTATTTGAAGTCACATTCATATTAACTAAGAAATCTGCTGCAAATGTCCAAACAATTTGTAAATAAATGGTTGTCAAAACAAACTATCTACACTTACTGCAGTTATAATTGGTAAAACAAGGTCAATTGCAATTCTTTCTCTGTCTGATTTATATAGAGTATACAAAAACTGAAAACATGCGTAGTTCACATAATATATATATATATATATATATATATATATATATATATATATATATATATATATAGATATATATATGTCGTAACTTAATTTCGTCACCAAAATGGAGCGAAATGACTGTGTATACTGTGACTGTGGCCATACTGTAGTAGAATATGAAAAATCAGAGTTATTATTATACTTCTAAATCCACAAAAACTACTCATCTGAAAATTTGTATAAACTGTTCCAAATAAACATTAAGGAAATATATATATAAAATTAAAATAATTTTTAGTAAATTCGGATTCTTTTTTATTTTGTATAACCCACATAATGTAATAATTTTAGGCAAATCTATATATAACTAGAACAACTTGACGTGGAAACACTTGTTAGAATGCTAAACTTTACACCGAAATCAGCCTAACCTGATTTAATCGTACTATCTTTTAGCAAATAGATAAATCTACAAAATCTACTTCTCATAGATTGCTTGCCCTTACACTAAAAATTCTCCAAAATAAATTGTCAGTACTTTAATCTAAGCCAAGTTAAACCAGCCCGCTGAGGTTAACGTTTCCTTCTAATTTTTTTGCTATTTAGATTTGATTCAAACAGCAAAATGAATTTTACGTAATTTATTTTATATTTAAATTTTTAATTTGTTCTTACCCTTGTTATTATTATTGTTAGTTTACTTTTATTATATTACTTTATTAACGTATATTGTATAGTATTTTCACTGACTACATATTTGTATTTTGAAAATGAAAGCAAAACCACCCACACAAATTTTTCAGTCAAGGATAAGGTGTAATTCATCATACTGTGCAAAAGGAAAGCGATTTTTGCAAAAAAGAAGTTTACTTTTCTGTTTTTGTTTTCTTATTATGTAAAAATTTTAAATACAAAATATATGTACGATAAATTTCAATACATATATGTATATGCGGAAATTTTCTGTGAAACACAATTTAAAAAATTAAAATAACTCACAAAAAAACTCCTCTTTCACGCCCTGATCATGAAACAAAAGGAAAAGTAGAAAAACAGTAAAAAGAACCTGCAAAAAAAGTTGAAGTGAAAAATAAAGTACATGGAAAATATATATTAAGTGGCATACGACACAGTATAAAATAGGATAGGATGCTTCAAACTTATTGCCAAACATTGCCAATATTTAAATTGCCAAATTGCTGAGGCAAATTTGTAGTGCCAGGTGGTGGCAGGCCATTTAAGCTTTGTGGAAAAACAGATTGCATTTGAGAAATTGTTGAAACGGCTGGTGAACCAGGAAACGCCATCACTGTATTATTAAATGACAACTGATGATGATTCGTTGACATTAAACTATTCGGCGTTTGCCCGAAACCGGTTGCCATAATACCGCCAATGCCGCCATCACTACCTAAGCCAAAGGTTTGTGTAGGCATAAAATTGTTAACCTGCGTTCCAGCAGTAGCAAATAACCCGGTCATTGTATTCATTTGTAAATGCGTACTTGAAACAGGAGTAACAGTAACAACGTCACCTCCGACTCTCACTCCTACTCCACCTCCACACCCAATGCCGGGTGCCGTGAAAGCAGTGGGTGCTGTCATTACCGGAGAATTGTACATGCTAGCCGAATTTGGTGGCGTCATAAATTGTTGGGGCTGATGTTGTTGTGGATTACTCATTGGACCGCCAACACCCATATAAGTACCAGGCGTAAGCCCAGTAAAATTACCGGTACCGCCACCACCAAAAGCATGATGTGTGAATAAACCAATTTGAGCAGACATTTGTTGTTGTTGTTGTTGGGATGACGTGTGATGCAAGTAATTTTGGGGCAGTTGGTCATAAAGTGCCAATATATTGTCCTTGGTCAATTTACTTGTAACGTCTTTCTCAATGTCATTATTGCTACCGTTAGCAGCGCCTCTATTTTGCTGTTGTTGTTGTACAGGTGATTGATTAAAAAAATCTTGCTCCTCCTTAGCTAATGAGGAATTCTGATTACATTTACTATTAGTAGCCATTGCCGTCTTACTATTTGAGTTGTCATTATTCTGATTGTTCTTGTTGTTGCTCACTGAGGTGGGGGTGGCACTTAAAAAGCAACTAAAACTATCATTTTGCAAATGATTTAGGGTATTTAGCGTTGAAAAGGACGAAGATGAGGGAGATGATGTTGTAGCAGTGGCGTTAATAGCATTTTCTTGTATCCGCTTGGTGGGTGATGACAAGCTCAATAAATAATTGGTATGATAATTTACTGTTGTAATTGTGCTAGCTGCTGCTTCTGCAGATGATGATGCAATAACATTATTTAAATTACTGCTGCCTCGTTGTGTTTTTGTGTTATTAGATGATTTCGGTTTTTGCAATGGTGCAGGCAATTGTACAACTTTTGTTAGTGATTTTTTATCGCCAGCATTGCCACCAGCTAATGACGTTCCAATGCCAATTGGCATCACACTATTAACTTGTGCCGCCTTCTTTTTGCGCTTTTGCCGCTCCAATTCATCATCAATCTCTTTGGCCCAATCGATTTTTGGCGGTGATGGGGGCACCCATTCCCTTGCCAAATATTTTTTATGCTCATATTTAGCTCTGACAAATGATTCTAATGCCGTATCAGTTTGTGGACGTCTGAAGCCATCTGGTAATTGGGCCTCATAAACTGCTCGTGCCCTTGAATTACCCATTTGTTGTAGCGAGATTACTTGATCCGGTGTCCATGTATCCAAATTAACAGATTTCACTCGTGATATGTGTACGCCCAAATTACGATGAATGCCAGCACAACGTATACATAGAAATACACCTAAATTCCATGAGGCCCATCGTGGTCCTATGGCATAATCATAGGCAAAGAAAAAGAAAATTTTTTATGTAGGCGATTTAATATTGTTAATAAAACGTCGTTTTTTTATCAGTAGCAAAACAGGGGCAATTTTATTTACATTCGAGTGATATTTTGGAAAAAGAATTACCGACGTTTGTCAATGACGCCAATTCACTAATCCAAACATGTATATATCAACATCCGTTTATTTACATAAAAAAGTAAATTATTAACATGCATTTCTTGTCCACCTTGTTTGCTTTTGCTGCTGCTGTTGTTACTATTATTATTTTTACAGTCATGATTTCTAACTAGGGATTTAATTTTTTACATTAATGAATAAGAAAACCCCGGACTTCGACTGCAAGAAAATGTATCACATGGTTTCTTTTGCTATTGATTTCTATAAATCAATTTTTTAAACAAGTATGAACATTGAGGGATGGGGACGCGAAGCAGTGCGCATACAAATGAAGGTAGTGTGATAATGCATACTCATTGTAATTCTATATCAGCAAATTAAAAATGCGTAACAAACGCAATTATTTATTTATATTCATACGGAGAACGACTAATAGACAATGATAAGTGCCACTTCCTTTATACTGCTCCTCCACTACCGTATGATCAAATGCACAAACATATATACATAGATATATATATATATACAAAAACAATTTTGCAATAATTAACGATTATCTCACAACTTTTTTTATCAACGGTGATTATTTAGCATCACAAATGTTTGTAGATTTTCATCATGTTTATGTAAAAATGTGTGTGTATGTTTGTATATATATATATATATATATATATATATGTGTGTGTGTGTGTGTGTGTGTGTGTGTGTATGTGTATGTGTGTGTGTTTAGGTATATGTATGTAATTTACCCTTCGCATCACAATCTACGCAATATTTGTTATCTTCATCACGTAACATTTGTGTTAATAATGTTTGACATTTCTCCTGGATCAATTTCGTCCTTTCAGTTTCTTTACGATTACTAAAGCTGGTGCTGCTATTACTACTGTTATTGTTAGTATCGCTGCTGGTCATCATATTTTACTTGATCTTTTCAAACTGTCTGCTCTTTGCTTGTCCTTTTCCTTTCTTTATTTTTCCTGTTTTCTTATTTTTGGTTGATTGATTTATAATTTTTTTTCTTGTTTTATTTATTTTGTTACCGTATTGAATTTTCCTTCGTTTGTCTTCGACGCTTAAAATTACGAGCAGCTATATCCAACGGATTTCTCTTGAATAAATTATTCGTCTTATTTTTGTTTATGATTTGCTTTCATTCTATTTTAACGGATGCCATTAATTACTTTATTATATCGTTTTTTCTTTCTGTCTTTTCTCTTATTTGCACTTCTTTCTTAACAAGATTATAATATATCCTCGTATACCGTGGCGTGCCGTGGCAAAGCAATGATTGATAAGGAATTCCGCGAACAAACAATGCACAAATTTTATTACAATTATGTAAAAAATTGAAAATATATATATGTAAATCTATATATATATATATATATATATATATACACTTTTTTATGGTTGTGTCCTATGTAAATTACGTGCATCTAAGATTGTTATTTCACTGAACTAAAAACAAAACAACGAATAAAAAGACGAAACGCTAAACCCAAAATATGTGACTGTTTTTGACACACAGTCACTGTATTAAATGATCTCATCTAAAACCACTAATTAGATGAGTAACAAATCTAAAACTAAACAGTATAATATGTTAAATTTTTTATACAACAAGAAGACATTTAATTTATTTTTTTCACAGTAGATGTTAGTTTTTTACATTTCGTAAAGAAAATTTAAATAGAAGCAGAAAAGGGAGACTAAAAGGAGACTGTTCATATAAAATTGTTTTATTTTTCATATATGCCACATATATATCATATTTTTATAAAGTTGTCCCGTAACTCCATAATAATATATATTTAGGTTGTTATTTTCCATTGTATATATGATTGAAGTACAATGAAGTGAATTGCTCTTTATATGTAGTGAATATTATCCTACCATAGCTGCACAGTCATTTCACTTTTAAAATTTTCATATATTACTATACAAAAAAATTTTATGCCTTCATATATTTCGCAGTCGTCGGTCGAAGTACACGTCAGAGATATCACTATAAGCTATAGTTGATTTTTTCGAGAACTTGGACGGAAAAAAAATCGTTTTTCTTTTATATGAAGTTTTTGTCGAATTATAGAAATAACTGGAGAAACTATACTAGAATCTCTCGCAAAACAGTACTAAATGTTAAACGTAAAGACAGAGATACAAAGCATTCCTTTATTTAAGTTAAGCTCGTAAGAAAAATAATTTTGGATAACAGGAATGTTATAAATCAACCTAATGAAGAAGAGTTCGTTTTTTAATTTGCGTTTAGATAAAGACGTAGATCGCTTACAATTTCATTTTATTTGTATTTTTCTATCTGGCAATTTTTATCAGAATTATTAGTTAAGGAGAAGCTGTACATTTGTTGTGATAATGGCGATGTTAAAGATATATTACATTTATTCGTAAGAATTAGGATTAAGTTCTCCGTAAAATTTAACAACAAAGAACATAAGGTAGAAAATTTATAGGACAATATTTGAAAATAACACACCTATATTTATTTTTGGTTCTGTAAGTTATTGAATGCCAAATATTTTGTTTAGGTATGTAAGACGTCTTATATTGTTCTTTAAAGTATAAATAAATGTTTATGAAATTTTATCATATGTACTGATTCTCATTTTCTACATGTTTTGACGAACATTCTTCCCGCGCTTAGAAAAAGGAGAGAAAAATTTTTAATATGACGTTAACGTTGCATTATTCATATCGTTTATTACCACTTTTTACATATTATAGTAATATGTAAATAAAAATCAACTACAAATTTACGTAAATTCTTACTTTAGTTATAAATTTACTTCAAATCACATTCATAAAAGCTTAGAAAATTATTGCAAATGCCCAGAAAATTTGTAAACAAATTTGGTACACATATTGCAGTTATAATTAGTAAAGTAAGAATAATTGCCAGTACGTATTTTTCAGTCTAACTTATATAGAATAAACAAAAACTAAAATATGCGTAGTTTACAAATATGGACTTACAATGTACATGACACACTGCATTGACTACTTACCATAGTCTACACAACCGTTCCACTTATCATTTTTCTACTCCATTTGGGTGGCGGAAGTAATTTACGATATCTTTATAAGTCTATATATGTGGACTACATATGTTTTCAGTTTTTGTATACCCCATATAAATTAGACTGAGAAAGAAATATATACTAGCAATTATCCTTGTTTTACTAATTATAACTGCAATGCGTGTAGATATTTTGTTTTGACAACCATTTATTTACAAATTGTTTGGACATTTGCAGCAGATTTCTTAGTTAATATGAATGTGACTTCAAATAAATTTATAAATAAATGTAACTTTATGTAAATTTGTTGTTGATTTTTATTTATTTGTGTATTAATATTATAATGCTTATAACCAATATTACTTTGCTATTATACTAAAAGTTCTGAAATAAATTTGGATATGTACAAACTTTCGTAGTTAACTGGAAAAACGTTTTTAGATACTATGCAATTATTAATATACATATTAAGTGAGCATGTCTAACATATTGTAAGAGATCTAGTAATTTACTTAATCAAAACTTACAAATGAACATCAGGTCTATTTATTACGTTCTTGCTACCCATAATTAGTTTTCTTCCGCTAAGTTCAACTTAAAGAAAGATAACTCTTTCTTTACGTTAAACTTTTAGTACAGCTTTGCAAGAGATACTAGTATAGTTTCTCCATCCTTTTCTACAACTCGACAAAAACTTCATATAAAAATAATGGTTTTATTTCCGTAGAAGTTATTGAGGGAACCAACGACAGGTTTTAGTGCTATCTCTTTCGAGCACTTCTCCCGATAACAGTCAAATATATGAAAGTATAGAGGTTTTTTGTATGTACATGCGTACATTTTAGAAGTGTAATGAGGTAGACTGTGCTGATATGTACCTAAACTTTGTTGTGAGCTTTCCTACAGTGTTGCATTGTGACATCTAAAATTGATTTACGTATGACTAATATTTTTTTCTTGCACAGATAGTCTCAAGTAACAATTTAAGAAGCTATAAACAAAAAGTTTTCAAAAATAAAACAAGAGTTCAAAAAATAAATAAATTTTTCAATAAATGAAGATAGCAAAAAATTAAGATCAACCAAAAATGTATGTATACATAAATAAAAAACAAATATAAAATATACGTCAAATCAAAGAGTACAATAAAATATTCTGCATCAAAAAAAAAAACAAAAGTGACACATAAAGAAAAAAAACTAGGAATCTCTTTTGGTCATAATTACTTGTAACAGTATCGACTTCGGTAAATTTGTTCCTATACACACAAATAATAGTCATAGTACCTCGCATTCAAGTTCAATAAAACTCTTACCAATTCGAGATATACGTTCCAAGGGACTAAAAATCAATACAAATACAACTGACATTAATAGTAAGGGAACTTTCTCTCCAATACCATTTGATTATGCTATTAACGAATATCCAAAATATCACTCCTATGAATTTTTAGTGCTCATCGATACCTCGAAACACTCAGATGTCCAAAATCCCTTATTTTTAAATCAAATGCTAACAAATCGTAAGTACACGAGTATTTAATTATTAGAAGGCACTGGCAAAACTTTATGTGGACTACTTTTCGATTCTACTACTAATGCAAATAATCTTTTCCTTTCTCTTAAAAAAAAAGAAAGCTTAAGCTACAGTTACGTATTATACTAAATACGTTTATTTTTACCTATGGGATAATTCAAGGGGTACCCTTTGACTATCGATTGAATATATATTAAAAAATGCTATATCAACAAAGAAATTTGATATTTTTAATAACTACGAAGAGAATTTTCCGTCTGTAAAAAATAAGCAAATAAAATAACTTCTATCAATCATAATGTTTGAAATATTATTAATAAATCATTTATAAAACAAAAATTTTTAAATGTTGTAAAACCACAAAAAAGCCAGTAGCATTGACAAACACCTTTTACTGTTTACAATCAACAAATACAGATCCTATCTCTCCAGTTATATACAGAGAGAACCAAAATAATATTGAGAAAATATTCTCAGAGTTCATTGACCTTATGTGTCAATTCACATATAAAGATAACTCTAATCCAGAATTTCAATTATTTAATGAATAATGAAAATCAAGAGTCTTTTATCAGGCTGAATGTTTTTAATCAGGACACTACATCGTCATCATCATTTGCATTAAATTATCTTTATTATTTATTTACACTCTCATTCATATGAAAATATTACAGTGTAATACAGTGTTTATATTGAACAGTAAGAACAGCCTCGAAGCCTCCTTGGACTCCTTTGACATTGATATTTGCATTTTAGCTGAAGTATTTAGTACAAATAACCTTGATCCTATCTAACTATAATTTTTCTCAAAAATAAGAGACAATCATTATGGCGGTACAGAAAAAGTCAAGGCTAACAAGATTTCCTATTCTACTGATTTTGATATAGTCATTGTCTATACAGTATTAACTAACCTAGCATCTACCTTTTTCCTCAGCCGACTTTCCGTTCAATTAAACATATCTTAAAAAATATCAATTCAGAAGCCAAGATTAACCTTGATGAATTCAATTTTACTTCAAAAAAGTGACGGTCGAAAACCTCTCCTTACTTTTTAAAGAAAAAGTGCCGCTTATAGTAGAACACATGAGAATCCCTTCCCCAGTTATATTACCACGAAGACTAGAAAAAAGCATTTTAAGAATGCCAAAGCGACCTATTACAAAGCCAAAACTGACAGGCTAAATAAACAAAGCAACACTATTAAGGCATGGCGCTTTATCAAAAATGTACGAGGAGATTCCAACACTTTGATTCGTGAGCGACTGCTGGAAGCCTTGATTGTGTAACACAGCAAATGCTATAAACTCTTCCCGAAATGTCCAAGGAAGTTCTTATGTCTACTTGCATAGACCATATTCGAAACTGTTACATACACGATGACTGGAAATTGTAAAGACTCAGATCTTAACAATTATCGTAATTTCAAACTTATATCATTCATTTCGCATTTGTTGAAAGTCTTCAACATCTTGGTTAAAAATAGACTTTCGACTCATGTTTTCAATAACAGCTCCCGCTCAAGCAGAATTTTCGCTTGCAGAAAAAAATACTCTACAAATAGATGCCTTAACGAAGTCGTCTTTTACATACGACTATCACATTGCGCGCCACACTAATCGAATTCTTATCTGAATGAGCTATATGTCTAAGGAACATTTTTAGTCGTTTATCTCAAAGTAGCTCCCTAAGTCCCATACTGTTTTCATCAAACTGAACATTTAAATCTTTTATTCTTTCAATATGCGGATGATTTCATCTTTCTATCCTTCTCCAAAAAATTTAAAGATGCTGTGAAAATACTTAAAAATAAGTTAAATAGTTTTGCAATTATAAGTACTTCCCTTAATTTCAAATTTAATAATCGCAAAACTAAAGTCATGAATATTAGCAACAATTTCAATAGACCAGTATATATCAACTTTCTAGGACAGCAGCCTCGATGAAGTTCCTAGGGATACTTATACTATGCAATTTAAGTCTAAAAGAACACTAATATATCAGTAAAAAAACGTCATCCTTCAACTTAATGAAACTCTTAACTTCTATTAAGTCTGCACTTTATCTTGATGTGCCGCTTGGATATTACAAAAATTTTATGAGAAGCAAAGCTGAGTAGTGTAGATCAGTAATAGCCCATTCATGAAAATTCATTGAAGAGAAAATCAATACCTTAAAGGATCAAATTCTAAGAAAATGTCTGCGATTAGCACCGTCAAAGCCAGTACATGTCATTTATGCCTTGCCAAATGAATTACCATCGAACCTACGTGGTCACATATTAGTAGCCAAAGAATTGCTAAGTGTCCTATTTTGTAATCAACAACAGTTTATTCAAACCAAACAAGCTCATCTGCTGAACAATAGTTACTTTTGTATCCATTATTCAAAAATATTTTTGATTTAATTGAGAAACCGTCAATTTATAATATTAGCAAAAAATTAAGTATTTCCCCTGATCACTTCTTTAATAAAATATTGGGGTTCGTCCTGAGATGTACTTAATCAATCCTACGTACAAATTCTTAACTCATACAATAACATGGGATATCTAATTATGACCTCTGACGCATCAGTCATCAATAAATTTGTAGATTGCGCTTTTTTCAATATAGCAAAATACTTTCTCTTCCAAGTACAAGAAAAATTTTTCTCTCTAATAGCGGAGCTAATAGCTATTTCCAAAGCTATAACAATTGTTGTGGAAGTCTAACAATTTTTACAGATAACAAAAATCCGCGTCTTGCCTTAAAATAAGATAATTTGAGAAACTACCTTTTCTATGAAATGTATAATAAAATACACAACTTATGCTTAATTAATTATGACCGTTGGTATAACAGCAGTAGTGGCGGGCCTAAGATATCCTTGAGGTACAGTCCGGCGATATATTAACAACATCATCAACAGCAACGTCACTCCGTTGAACGAAACTTTTTTATTCCTTGATGATACCACGGGGCCGTATAGCCCCGTGGTATCATCAGCGCGTACAAAGACACGCCGGCATCACCTGCGTCCCTTTGAATGTTTATACCATCTTAGACGGTTTTTGTAATGAAACTTAAACGGCCAACGGCTTATTCCAGCATGAGGCAGAGAAAACGGCTCACGTTATATAAAAACTGGAAACGTGAAAAAATTGGTATTTGCAATAAAATTCGAAAATTCATTAGTTTTTCCTTTTATTCCTTCTATTCGTTTCATTCATTTTTTTGTCAACATTCTACTTCACAATGTAAGACTTAAACAAAATTATTGAACAAATTAATATACACAGAAGACATAATAAAGTTATTTGCCAATTAAGACCAGCTTCATTTTCAAAAAAAGCTATATGCCCGTTAATTTCGTCGTAATAGTGGAAAATATTGATAATAAGTGATAACGTTACGTATTAATGCCGTTATTGATATTACACAAATTATACCTGCTGGCATTAATTTGCCCGAACGATTCCAGCGCACACCCATTATGCTGGCCAGCATTAGAGAAGTACAAAATTGTAACAATGGCCTTGGTGGATAGTGAGAATTATATTGAGCGCCCAAACCTAGTATAATTCCAAATGCTAAACCGGCACCCAATGACATAATAGAGCCAGCTTTCACACAACCCATAACACCACCAGCAGCTACAATAGCCGCATATAAATAACCAATGAAATCTATAGGCATATTCTGCTTTTATAACAATTTTAATAAGACTGTTTTACTGTTTTGCTTATACCTAAACACTGATAGCTGAAAAGAATTAATGAAGACGAGCGAAAGGGTGGCTTCAAGGACCTTCACATGCATTCAGTACACTATTATTAATTAATTATACGAAAATTATTGCATTTAAAATAGGTGGCGAAAACCTCTTTTTATTGTCATTATTTTGATGACGCTTTTTTCAATATAAATATTTAATTAATATGAATGGTTTTTTTTTTGTTAAAACTTTACTAACACAACATTAATGGTGTTATACTATTAAATAAATAAAAGTGTAGTTTGTCCTTTGTAGTTAAACTAATTTAAGTGAACTTAGCTGGCATATGGAAATGCGACTTTGCTTGAACGTATATTACAAAAAAAAACTTTTCGATGTGTGAAGTTATCAACTAGCTTTACTTATTAAGAGAGAAGTTCTGTAAACATACATAAGCCTTTGTTATACTTATATTTGTAAACAAATTATTATTTATAAATAAATAAAAATACAATTTAGTAGAAAATAAAACTTCTAGAACTCTTTTATTTCAATATTTCATTAATTGTGGAGGTATTTATATTTGTAACATTAAGTTGAAGTATGCATGATATTATATGTAAATACATACATTTAACATATCGTGACAACAACGTGACACCGAGAGACATTGCGATCAGCGACAAAATGAAATGATATTTGCAATGATTCGTTTAACGAAATTTTTTTCTAAGAAATCGAGGTCGGTATAACATTCCTTGGGGAAATGAAAATACTGACATTTCACATATTGACAATGAAGAAAAATGTAGAGCAAACCTGTCCAAAATCGCCGAATTAAGATAAACTGTTGACAAATTCAAAGAACTTTACGCCATTTTAGACCAAGTACAGTAAGAAAACGATAATAATATTCCAAATCCTAGCGACACTACTATAGGTTGCCATTTGTTAGATGACGAATTTAGGGCATTAGAGATACTTGATGTAGGCCCAAATTTGAATGTTTTAGAGACAGACATGAAAGGCAATAGTGAAAATTCAACCGATATGCGTCTAATTAAGTTGCCTCCTATAATTAATCATAAAGACTTATTAACATCTTTAAGTTCATTAAAAGTAAAACAGAGAATATATTTTCAACACATTGTACAAAATGTTATGAATAAGAAAATATTTTACGAATATGTGGCGGTAGGTGCAAGTGTAGGTAAAAGTTGCCTGAATTCAACAAGCTGTTACCTATCGCATCAATTCCATATCTGGAACTAATCCAGAACTTGTCAGTTTTATTTTGTGTATCCATTGGTAAAGCCGCTTTTGGGATAGGTGGGCGCACGCTACATTCCATATTTAGTTTATCAGTTAATAAATACTCAGGTGAATTAAGGCCTTTAGGTCATTACGTTGTAAATGCACTTATATCTAAATTAATGAATTTAAAATTAATAATAATAGATGAGATACCCATGGTCGTTATGGTGTTAGAATGCTAGGATTTTTGTATTGCAGGTTGAAGCAAATTTTTAAAACACCCCAATTATTTAATGATGTACCTATTGCCACATTTGGCGATTTAAAACAATTACTATCCGTAGGGGATAAATGGATTATTTATCCAAATCCAAATAACCTCTACGCACAAATTGTTGGGAATGAACTTTGGACAAGTTTTGCATTTTTTGAACTAACAGAAATAGTGCGACAGAGGCAAGACAGAAATTACGCTAAAACAATAAGTAACATGGCGATCGGCCATACGACAGAGGAAAATGTAACGTTAATTAAATCGCGAACTATTAACCAAAAACATGTAGTTCCATTTATTTGCAAAGAAAGCTAATTTATGCAAAGAAATGTTATTTTAAGTAACTTTAATGTCTGTCGCAGACACTGCGTTACTCTTAGTGAAAGGGTATTGAATAAGAATGGCTTTTCCCTTTCTTGTAGCTCGAGACATATTTGCAACTTTGGGGCAGACACAAATTTATTGGGCATTTTTGAACAAAAACTATAAGGAAGACAAAAAAGTGGCAACTTATAACTCGCCTTATAGTTACCATGCTGGATTAATGTTAAGTTAATAATATAGATTTAGAAGTAAGTTACTTATGATTTGTATATAAATTGGAATATGTTGTAAATGTGTAAATATATTGTTTTTGTAGTTTGGAAGACAAAGCTTTAATAAAAAAAATAATATTTATTAAAATTGTTTTATTTTCAATTTGTTGTAATTTTAAATTGCTTTATTTTCATACAACGTTGCACCCCAATAATAATCCAAAATTTTTGACTAATTAAAGTAAGTTTTTATATGTTTATTTATACTGTTAATATTAAAGAAACAGCAAAGCTAAAAAGGGGCCATTTGTTGTTCTTGATAGTAATGACTGACGGCATAAATTTCAAGTGTAAAAAACAGCAAAAGCAACCAAATTGAAAAAAAAATAGAATAATTGTTAAACTTTATGCAAATAATTCATTAAACACATGTAAAATGCCTACGGGACTGTAAATATATAACGCGTATGTAGTGTACATCAAAATTATCTTGCACTAAAAATCACACAATTTTGCAAAATAATTACATTGATAAGTAAGAAGCTTCTAATATTCATTCGTCATTCAATAAAGAATAAAATCTGGAAAAAATATTGTTTAATATGCGCGACAGAATTTTTCAATCTTTTGACAGACATTACAACGTTATATATGAAAATGCATAAAGAAAATTTTCACTGTTCTAATTAGTGTAACTTATGAGTTTTAGAAGAGCCATGACAAAGTCAAAAATTAAATGTTTAATGATTAAAAAACTTCTATAAGCATAAAAGATTATTTTTATTTCCAATTTCAAAATAATGCCTAAATTTTTATACATTTTCAATTTTCCATATTTTCGTGTAAGTCGTACAAAAAAGGAACGTAAAAACCCAAAGAAATGAAGACTTGATGTGTAATAGTTGTAAGAGGGATCGCATCCTTGATACTTTTAGATAGTTGCCATAACATTTATTGCTCCAACTTGCAAAATTCATCAGTAATTGGTAAGAAGTGCAGAGATGAAAAGGGTGAATATTGTATACTGCATAATTTTGGAAAGGCCTTGCCGATTTACATAATTTTTGGAACTGTGCAAGATTTCGGTTTTTTACGTGGTGCAATTTTTGAGTTAGAAGCAAAAAATAAAAAAAACAAGTGAAAATTTGCCGTTGTATAATTTGTAGTAGGCGTGGTCAATTCGAGTCATTCTTAGCCAGAATTTGTAGAACAGCGTTTTCTACATAAATACCAAATTTCAGCTGTATTTATTTAATACTTCGTGAATAAAAGTAGAAAATAGAGTAACAAGACGAAAATTTTGACATTGTATAACTTATCGTAGGCATGACGGATTTGTATTATTTTTGGAGTGATATTGTACAATTACTGCCTTATTATTTATGCAAAATTTTAGCTTACTTCCTTTTATAACTGTTGAATTATAAGCAAAAAAGTAAAATTTTTGCTTCAAAAACAGAGGTGTTTTCATTTTAAGTAGTACTGTGGGCGCGTTTTTTTACCGAAGTCACCTAATATCGATTCTAACATGCGTGCAAGATCTTCCAATGATTGTGCCAAATTTCAGCTCCATATATCAAATTTTACGACCAGGAGAGTGTTTACAACAGACAGATACATATGTCTAAATCGATTCAGAATTTGATACTGGTCAGGAATATATATACTTTATAGAGTCTCAAACGCTTCCTTCTAGGCGTCACCAAAAAAGTGAACCCACAACCTGTGTTTGGTGGGTATAAAAATTACATGTATAAAACCGGACTCATAATCTACAAGACTTACAGTGACTCATGAGAGCAAAAGCAATGTCAACAACATATAGGTTGGAGGCTAGACTTTAATCGATTCGTATACTAGACTTGATTTTGTCGTTAGAGACAAATTTCATACATTTTCCTCTTTATAAATAAGTGTACACAACATAAATATTTATTTTTTTCCCTTCAACATTATATTTAGTCCGTTATATGCTTATAAGTATTGTACAATGTTTTTGTACATTTGTATGAACAATATAAAGTGAACAATTTAATTAAGTTATATTAAATTCATTTCTTATAAATATTTTAGTATTATTTCCAATTATTCTTGTAAATTTGTACAAAATCTAGAGCATTTAAAAAATGTCATCTCATGGTGGTATATTCCTGTAGATCAGGAGTGCATAGGCTTTCGTAGGATATCTTCTATATTGCAAATTTAATTTAAAAAAATGTATAAGCGCACATATATTACACATACATATGAGCTATTATCTATACGCATACTCAAATACCAAATATTAAAATATCACATCCCCAAAAATGAATATACACATGTGCATTATACATAATTCCCTTTTTCTTGTAATCTTCATCTTTTCTTGACATATATTTCAGCACACTCTTGCTTTAAAAAATTTTATCATTTGTTTGTGGTATTTATATGTAACTTAATGTATAGTTCTACTTAGTGTAACACATATAAATACTATATTAATTAATAATATATTAAAATAAAAGAGTTCTAGAAGTTTTATATTTTATTAAATTGTATTTTTACTTATTTATAAATAATTTTTTAGCGTTTAAGGTATAGCGAACAAAGGCGTAAGTTTCTTTACATATTCTGTCACTCCCTTTTTCTAAAGAATTCTCTCAAAAGTGAGTTGATAAATCTAGTTGATAACTTCATTAACGTAAACTTTTCATTTTTCTTGTTTCAATTTCGCCATTTGTAATTTTCTTGCACCGCATTTTGTAGAAACGAAATTATCTTCAACTTGTGCTTGAAAGAAATAAAATAAAAATCTATTTAATAAAATACATTTTTACAAAAGATTTTATAATAAGTTATAAATCCCGCACTTAAACTCTAGTAATAAGTGAAAATTGATTCATTTTTTTGTAGTAGTTTCATTTCATAGTTAACCCTTAAATTAGAAAGAGAAAACGAAAGAATATCCACATTTTTTGTTTTATTGAGTAATAAATAGTTCAACAGTGTAGTTGCAAGGCGTTCTTAAAATATGGGAGATTTAGCCGCTCAAAATAGTTTAAATCTAAGTCAAGGCTTTGCAGCTGCTTTACAGAGGGCGAAACAGGTAGAAAATAAAATGAATAATTTTTAAAGCAAGTTTTACCAATGTATCTACATATACTCATATTTACTTTACAACAAAAGATTGCTGCTAAGATTCAACCTAATCAACAAAATAATAATATGGGCGCGAGTGGATTTAAACGTTCGCATGATGACTCAGACGGGCCCGATAATAAACGCTTTACTAGTCCGGACGAATACGGGCATAATAGTAATTCAAATATGAGTGGTGGTGGCTCGGCGTCCAGTGGACCAGCAAATATGTCACAAGCATTAGCCCAAGCGGCTGCTGTTGCGGCCCGTTTAGCTGCTACAGCTGGTAATACTTGTGAGGAACAGTTACGCATTCCGGAAAGCATAGCTAATGCTTTTATGGGGCGAGCTAGTAGTGACACCATATCCCACATACAAGGAGATTCTGGTTGCAAGTTGCAATTGGGACAGGAAGGAGACCGCGTTATAACGTTGAGGGGTTCACGAGAATCAGTAACAAAAGGTCGTGATTTAATACAACAAATGGCAAACCGTAATGGTGGTGGCAATGTAGAGGTAGTGTTAACCATAAATATGCCACCACCTGGGCCAACAGGATATCCACCATACCAGGAGCTTATGATACCGGGCACTAAAGTAGGTTTGATAATAGGAAAAGGTGGAGATACAATCAAACAATTGCAAGAGAAAACCGGCGCTAAAATGGTTATCATACAAGATGGACCCAATCAAGAAGTTATTGTAAGTATTTTTAATAAATAAAAAAAAATCGTAAAACTATATATGACTTCAGCCAAATCTTGTATACCTTCTACCAAGATGTACCAAGGTGTACATTTTGTCAAAGTATTCAATGTTTTTTTGCAAAGTTATTGCATACAGAAGATTTGAACAAATTCTTTGTTTCTGTATTTGGTATAAATAAAATGCAAGTTTGCCATTTTGCAATATTTCCATTTTTCGATAGACTGTATATAGTGGAATAAATGTTAGAAAAACTTATATTCTAAATTTAAAGATCCCGAACAAAGCAAAAATGTTCTACGGTTACACAGTTTTCTACTGAAGGTATTGCTGTTGACCTACTTATCTAATATTCAAAAGGTAAATAAATTTCCAATGTCAAATTTATGATCAACATTTCACTATTTGATACAAAAGGAAAAAAAGGCTAGATCCATGCACAATTTGGTGTTGGTTAAGAATATATGCATGTATATATTTTATGAACTTTTTGAATATAAAAACGTTTCAGTAAAATTACTTTTAAACTTATTAATATCATGACTAAGTACTTCTGGCCTCTGAATAGTAGGAAAAATTTCTTGATAATAAAAAATCATTGAGTTACCGTTCTTTCTCATTTAGAAACCTTTACGTATTTCGGGTGACCCTCAAAAAATTGAACACGCCAAGCAACTGGTATTAGATCTCATAGCCCAAAAAGATCTACAAAATCAACAACAAATGAATAATCGACCAGTTTTACCTAACAATAATGTCCTCAATGCCGGTTATTTCGGTGGCGGTAATGACGGTGAACAGTGCGAAGTGTTTGTACCGAAAATAGCTGTAGGCGTAGTCATTGGAAAGGGTGGTGATATGATACGCAAAATTCAAGCAGAATGTGGATGTAAATTGCAGTTTATTCAGGGTAAAAATGATGAACCCGGTGACAGACGTTGCCTCATTCAGGGCACCCGACAACAAGTAGAGGATGCTAAACGCACCATTGATGGCCTAATAGAAAATGTTCTGGTAGGTTATGTTTAGAAAATATATTTAAAGAAATTTATACATATACATATATACGCTGCGGTTACATAAAGCAACGAAATCGTAATATGAATACTGGTGGTAATGCAACAGGCGCAAGTAATGGGGTCCAAGATAACGGTAATTCCAATTATGGCTACGGCTATGGTGTCAACCATGCTCAACAACCAGCCCGAGAAGAAATTACTTTTATGATACCTGCCTCTAAATGTGGTATTGTTATTGGTCGCGGTGGTGAAACGATAAAATTAATTAACCAACAGACCGGTGCTTATTGTGAAATGGATCGTAACGCTGTCAATCCACCCTCTGAAAAATTGTTTAAATGTAAAGGCACTGCTGAACAAGTAGAGGCAGCCCGTCAAATGATTGCAGAAAAAATTAATATGGATGTTAATGTTATAACAAGGAAGTCAATTAGCGGTGGATTACCTACACAGCAGGGAGGAGCGTCTAGTTATAATCCAAGCGACGCGAATAATGCAATGACAACTTATCAACAACAATGGGCCGGTTATGCCCAACAGGGTAGCTGGGCTGATCAGTCGCAACAAGTAGCTGGTATAGCATCTGCCGTACCTAGTGCAACAAATCAACAAGCTGATTATTCGCAACAATGGATTGTTTATTATAAGTATGATTTGTTTATTTTTATTCCCATTATTATTGTTATTTTGTTTGCTATTTTTTGGTTTATTATTAATTGATCCACTCAGGTCTATTGGGATGCATCGTGAAGCAGAAATTATTGAACAACAACTTAAAGCTAAACAAACGGCAACTGTTGCAATGCCACAGCAACAACAACAAACTTTGAATACCAGCGGAACAGCTGTTTCAGGTAGTGGCCAAACTCAAGATTACAGTGCCCAATGGGCTGAATATTATCGTAGTATAGGAAAACTGGAAGAAGCTGAAGCTATTGAAAAACAAATGAAGGTAGGTCCATGTCCTAAAATCTACCAATTAAACCTAAAAGTACTTAGGAATGTACAAATGTTTTGGTACTAATAATCTTATTAGTTTGTTACCATATCCATCGAAAATTTTTTTTGTTTCTTAGAACGCTTACCATTAGTCTCAAAACAAATTTAACTAATAATTATTAATTGTAGTGTAATAGTTCAGCATAGAGAGAATGTTATATTCGATCGATACCAAAAATTATATACCGTACACCATTTTACCTAATGTAATGAAAATGTCAATAAAGTAAACAAAACCCATTTTCAAAACAATTGAAAAATTATATTCAGAGACAGATGTGTTCTTCCATTTTTCTCACTTTTTTCCAGTTTTTCTCAAAATTAGCGTTTAGTAAGAAATTGTTGTAAAAATTGCCCGATTGTGCTCATTTTTAATATAATGCGTTTCGAGAACAGAGCATATTTACTATCAATCAATATTAAAGTTCAAAATACCACAAAAATTGACATCTGTAATTTGAGTACAAGGACATATAGACAGAGTACGGATGGGCAGATATATGGCGTTACATGTATCTGCAGAAACTTATTACACCTTACACCACAAGTAATTTGGACTGTAATAAAAATAAAAGCAAGATACAATAAATCATTAGGCCTAAATTCGTTTTTGTCGTTTTTTTATTGTGTATGTATGTCATTACGTGTGCACATTGAATAGGTTAATGTATCGACAGCAAATGCTTCTGCAGTAATGGCTGGTGGTGTTAATAGTAATATTCAAGTTCCAGGCGCTTCTACACCCGCTACCCCTTCGCTTGGTAATAGTTCTTATGGTGGTAGTGGTAGCGGTGGAGCTGTTGCAACCAATGGTGGTGGTTCGTCATCTAAAGATTATAGTGCCCAATGGGTTAAATATTATCGCAGTATAGGAAAACATGAAGAAGCTGACGCTCTTGAAAAGCAAATTAAGGTACGTGGATGTTGTGTGTATATGTATTCGTATACATATGTTTACTTATACTCGGAATATGTATGGAAGAAAACTGAAACATTCATATGCTGCATAAGTTGCTTTTTAAGATGCTCTCCTAGACTGTAAAATATTAGATAAATTAAAAGTGTAA